>MU673881.1:39626-94533 GCA_026770625.1 Nicotiana glauca | reverse complement strand
ATCGCTTCAACATACTACATGCACATAAATAAACCATTATCAATCTATACTACCATTAGTTGTTTACTTATCACAGCCCAAGCGCAATATCAGCCATATCGTGGTATCAAACAGGCTCTCGGCCTCAATATCAATATATCATCGCCGCGGCGTGCAGCACGAGCCATCCATATATTCAGAAATCACTATAACACTACTGCGGCACGCAGCCCGATCCATGCTCAGTCCGAACATGCACATAAGCCACTTGGGCAATATTGACATGATAGTCCTCAGCTCAAAACGTCAATAAAATATTATTTAAGTTTTCAAATCTTAGAAAAATGGCTGAGTTTGCAAAATAGTATTAAAACCTTGGACCGAGATCAAATAATATGCAAGTAATGCAAAAACAGTGATATCAATCCCCGAAGGATTCACATAGTTGGCACGAAGCCCCAAACATGGAAATCAGCCCAAATTATGATGATAACAAATAATTTCGGTCAAATACGCGGTAAAAATCAACAACCGGGATGGACCAAGTCACAATCCCCAACAGTGCTCTACCCCACGCTCATATCCGGTGTGCAAGTCACCTCAACACAGCACTATGATGTGCAAATCCGGGGTTTCAAACCCTCAGAATATCATTTACAAGTATTACTCACCTCGAACCGGTGAAATCTCTAGCCCGCGATGCCTTTACCCCTCAAACCGACCTCCACGCGCGTCGTATCTAACCAAAACCACAACGATTACATTACAATAGGCTAAGAGAATATAACCCAATCGAAAAGACTCGAAAAATATCGAAAATCACAAAATTGGAAAAACCTGAGCCCCGAGCCTACTACTCAAAATCTAGAAAATTTTACATCAATACGATCCTTATCTCGCCACGAGTCTATACATATCAAATTCACAAGAATCGGAGTCCATTTGACCCCTCAAATCCCTAGTTTAAGCTCTCTTAAGTTTCAAGCCCTAACCTCCATTTTTAACCTTTAATTCCTTGGGTTTTTAGTGTTAATCCATATTTATAAACAATAATATCATAATATAAGTCCAAGAATCCATACCTAATGATAGCCCTCGAAACCCTCTTCAAAAATTGCCCAAAATCTCCTTAGACCAAAGTCCAAAATGTTTCTTCTCTTTCAAAATCGTGAAAACATTGTTCACTTAAACCCAGCCAGGTCCGCTTCTGCGGTTGGGATACCGCACCTGCGGCTCCCGCTTCTGCGTCAAAATAACTACTTCTGCGGTCTAACTTAAAATCCCCACGACCGCTTCTGCAGTCGAAAACCGCTCCTGCGATGTCAGCTTTTGCGGACTGCCTTCCGCTTCTGCGGAAATTGCCAAGCCCTCAAGGACCGCTTCTGCGACCTCCCCACCATATCTGCAGAACCGCCTTTGCGGTCCCTTTTTCGCAGATGCGGAAATGACTGAACCAGAAATTCTTAAACATGCAACAAACTCCAAACTCTCCGTTTAACCACCCAAATCCACCCCGAGGCCCCTGGTACCCCAACCAAAAGCACAGACATGTTCTATTACCTTATTCGAACTTGCTCAAATCATCAAAACACTTTCGTTAACATCAAAATCATCGAATTTCACCAAATCAAAGCCTAAGTTTATCAAATTCTTCTGAAACTCACATTCGATCAAAAACTGACCTAAACACTTCCGATTCAACTGAAATTTGCACACACATCACAAATCACCTAACGAAGCTATTGCAACTCTCGTAATTCCATTCCGACCCTAGGATCCAAATCTCACCTATCAACCGGATATCGCCAAAATGCTAACTTCACCAATTCAAGCCTAATTCTACACCGAACCTCCAAAATTACTTCCGATTGTGCTCCTAAGCCTCAAATCATCCCCCGAAGCTAACCGAATCGTCGGAAATCACATCCGAGCCCTCTAACTCACAAGTCAACTTCCAGTTGACTTTTCCAAACCAACCTTTCCTTAAAGAGACTAATTGCCCCATTTCCTACCAAATCCAATCCGAGTTAACTCAACCTAACCCAACACATATAATAAATCATGAAGAAGCAATAAACAGGGAAAACGGGACAAAAACACATGAGATGAACTGTTGGGTCGGGTCGTCACAAGTGTTCAAGCAAGACAAGGTGTACAAAATTAAGACATAAGATTAAGAATCTACACATGAGCCTAGGCGTCGCACCCTCAAGTTCGTTTTAAGTATTTGCAAGTATGTACACCACGGGATACATTCTTGCCCAACCCATCTTAGCCCAAAAAAAAAGTCCTAAGGGTCCTAAAATCTATTAAAGAAAATCTACCTAACCCGGTTCAAGAAAAACCCTTGGAAAAGAACCGCAGTCAAAAGAAAAACCAAGGGGGAATTACTACACTACCTAAAAAGAAAATAAAAATTAAAAAAATATTTTTTTTTGCTTTTTGATTAGACTACTTCCCTCAAGAATACTGTCTAGGTGGTCCGTCATCAGGAAGAGTCTCCTAACTTTTCTAGTTTTTTTTTTGTATATCCGACTTTAGCCCTCACGAAACTCGTCGACAAGTATCCGTCATTGGGCCAAGTTGGTTACATCTAAGCTACATACATAACAACACATATATACACTAACAACATATATCTACACTAACCCAAGTCTCCCACCGCACACACAAAGAGTATGGCATGTCGTCATGTCATAAAAAAATTTAAAGCACAGAAGGGTAAAAGGACTTCCCTGGTCATCATACGGAGTCAAAGACGTTGTTGGGATCCGTGTGACAGGCCCTCCCTAGAGCACGGAACCAAGCCACCACCCGGCTCTCAGACCTGGCCTGCCATCTAGACATGGCATCCAAATGAACATGCAGGCTATCCACAGAGGTGCGAAGTTCTGCCACGTCTTCCTCCACAGAAGTCAACAAGGGTCGCCCGGAGTATATTCTAGAGAACTCCGCCCCAGTTTGGGGTTGCTGTGAAGATCCAGCTGCATCATAAAACCTCCTGGGTGGTGCCATAGATGCTGGGTCATCATCATCATCGTCCAGGTCAATGGGCGTAGGTGCATCTCTACCCACTTTGATCTTGGAAGCTTTGAAAACTATTTTTGGGGGCAGAGTGCCATCCGTAGGACTGACTGGGACATTAGCCAGTAGACATAACCTGGTCACCAGGGAGGGGAAATAAAACCGCTTAGCTATCAGCGGTGACCGGAGGATCATTTCATCTCCAATGATTTTAGCAACATCCACGTCCTTCCTGGTCACGAAGCACCAAACCAATAAAGCCTGCAAGTTGTTCACATCTGTTGTGTTGCTCGTGGGAAATAACCTGCTGCAAATCATATTGAACCAGCACTTAGCTTCCCATGTGAATGACTTGGAATGTAAGGTCACGTTTTTCTGTATCCACACTGGCCAACCCCTGAGCATATGGACTCAATTAGAGTGTCCCAATCGACCCCTGGAGAATTGTGGTAATAATCATTGTCACCTGTGAAGGGGGGCAGCTGTAGGACCTGGCGAATTCTATGTACTGAGGCATCTACCATTTCCCCGCACAACCACAGAATGGCACATATGTTCCGAGCAGTTCGCGTAGAACTCTCGGACTATCATTGGGTTTGCCGTATCAGGTTCGTCAAACAAGTACTCTATCCCCCTTCGAAGGATTTCCTCGTACATGTCTGCTTTTTCGACACGGAGGGAAGCCCTGTCAATACCAATTTTCGGGACAAATTTTTTGGTGGCCTTCGCATGAAACCTGTCCTGGGCCTCCTCGGATGTGAACCGGGTGGCATCATAAGTCGGGGCGTTGGAAGTGCCTTCGGAGTTTCTTTGCTTTTTTCTGGCTATCGTACCTAAAATCAGTTTATCATAACAATCAGGGCTAGCCAAACATGTGCCAATCGGATGGATACTCAGACTTCTCCACCCGCTGGCACCAAACAATGACCCAAAGTGGACAACATCCACTATTGTCCCTACACCACTTATCAACGACGCAATTTCGCCCTATAAAACCCCACCACAAGCTTCCATCAATACATACAGTTAAATGCTACCACCACTCACCCCACACACACAAATTATCAACTAGAAATACACCCCACACACAGACAAATCAACCCCAAACACCAACTACAACACCAAACTTGGAGTCTAAAACCCCATTGCAACCAAAATCAAGAATTATCTACAATAATCACTACATAATGCAAAATATATACAACATAAGGAAAAGTAGAACAACTTACTTGAGGATTACCGCGAAGTCTTGAAAAAGAAAAGAAAAGGAAAAAATTTGGGGGTTGTGGCTGGATAGGGTGGTAGGGGATTTTGGAGGGGGGGGAGGTTTTGTGGGCGGGTAAGGTTTGGATGGAGAAGGGGGTAAGAAGAAGGGGTAATGGGGGTTTTGGTTTAGGGGAAGAAGAAGAAAGAAGAGAGAGTAGGTTGTTGGGAAAAGGAGAAAAAAAAATGGGGAAAAAAGTTAGGGAAGAAGAAGGGAGGAGAAGAGTGGGAGAGAGGATGAGAGAAGATAGAGAGAATAGAGAGAATGGAGACAAGGGGGCGGATGTTTTGGTTGGGGAGGGTTAGTTTAGGTTAGATTAATGAAAGGGAGAAAATGAAAAGAAAAAAAAATCCTACGTTTTCATACCTGGGGCTGTTCTGGTCCACCACGGTCCTGCCGCGGTTACGCTGTGACTGCGGTGGGATAAATTTAGAGAGGGCTCACAATCCTGGTCCTACCATGGTTACGCCGCGACCACAGTGGGATAACTTCAGAGAGGGGTCACGATCGCGGTCCTACCGCGGTTACGCCGCGACCGCGGTGGACCCGTTACTGGCGGCCTATTTTTGGGGTTCTGTTCATTGTTTTGCCCCTTAGGCACTATTTTTACCTCTTTTAATGCCTACCTTACCCATGATATGTCCATGCTTGTGATGCAACATCCTCCGCACTAACCTGCATATATACAACATGTTAGAAATTCTACTATCATGGGTTGCCTCCCATGAAGCGCCTGATTTAACGTCGCGACACGATGGTTACAATAATGCAATGGGTTGCCTCCCATCCAGCGCCTGATTTAACATCGCAGCACGACTCAACACGTTTTCAAGCATCCGTCAAATCCACCGAGGTCTTGTGACGTGCAAAGTTACCACCCCAGTAATGTTTTATCCTTTGACCATTCACCAAAAAGGTACCAGTTGAACTCATATCTCGCAATTCCACAGCTCCATGAGGTTTCACACTTAATACAACAAAAGGGCCTAACCAACGAGATTTTAGCTTTTCGGGGAAAAGCTTCAACCTCGAATTGAACAAAAGAACTTCTTGCCCTGGCTCGAAATCTCGATGTTGAATGTGCTTGTCATGCCACCTCTTAGTCTTCTCTTATACAATTTGGCATTCTCATATGCGTGCAATCGAAACTCATCAAGCTCATCGAGTTGAAACAACCTCTTCTCTCCAGCTAGGTCCCCATCCATATTCAGCTTTTTAATTGCCCAATAGGCTTTGTGCTCAAGTTCGACGGGCAAGTGACATACCTTCCCATAAACCAGTTTATACGGAGAAGTACCTATGGGAGGTTTGTATGCAGTTCGATATGCCCACAATACGTCGTCTAGATTCCCAGCCCAATCTTTTCTATTTGCACTCACTGTTTTCTCAAGAATCTGCTTTAACTCTCTGTTTGACACCTCCACTTGACCACTCGTCTGGGAGTGATAGGCAATGGACACCTTATGCTTGACTCCATACTTTGCAAGGACATTATTCAGCAATTTGTTGCAAAAATATGTTCCTCCATCGCTGATCAATACTCTTGGAGTTCCAAAGCGTGTAAAGATGTGCTTCTTGACAAAGCTCACAACCACCTTTGCATCATTAGTGGGAAGAGCAATGGCCACCCACTTGGAAACATTGTCGACTGCCACCAAGATGTACCTATGACCGTTAGATTGTGGAAATGGTCCCATGAAATCTATTCCCCACACATCAAAGAGCTCCACTACCAGAATGTTTTGCAGCGGCATCTCGTGCCTCTTTGTGATCGTTCTGGTTCTTTGGCACTTGTCACACATTTTAACAAAGGCGTGTGCATCCCTAAACAATTTTGGCCAATAGAAACCTAATTATAACACTTTCTGGGCAGTCCGGTCTCCCCCGTGATGACGTTCGTATGGTGATGCATGACAGCTATGAAGTATGGCATTCATTTCCTCCTCGGGAACACATCTCCGCATCAACTGATCTGCACAGAGCCTGTATAAGAATGGCTCATCCCACATGTAAAGCCTCATATCATGCAGGAACCTTCGTCTATTATCTGGTGTCAACTCTGGTGGTGTCACCCCACTTGCAATAAAATTCACATAATCTACATACCATGGGGCTGTGCTTGAGACAATCACCAATAACTGCTCATCAGGGAATGTTTCTTTTATTATACCCCCTTCAGCTACATGATTCCGATTTTCTAATTTGGACAAGTGATCAGCCACTTGATTCTCTATTCCTTTACGATCTCGGATCTCTAAATCAAACTCTTGCAAGAGTAGGACCCACCGAATCAGTCTCGGCTTGGCGTCCTTCTTTTTAAACAGGTATCTAATGGCTGAATGATCTGTGTAGACGATGACTTTGGTCCCCACAAGATATGACCTGAACTTGTCAAACGCCCATACCACTGCAAGTAACTCTTTTTCAGTGACTGTGTAATTCATCTGAGCTGGATTAAGAGTCTTGCTTGCATAGTAGATGGAGTGGAAGACTTTGTTTCTCCTTTTCCCCAAAACAGCTCCAATAGCCAAGTCACTCGCGTCGCACATCAACTCAAATGGCTGCTCCCAATCTGGAGCAATGATTATTGGTGCAGTCACCAACCTTCCCTTCAGCTCCTCGAATGCCTTCATACAAGCATCATCAAATTTAAAGGCGACATCCTTCTCAAGTAACCTGCACAAGGGAGATGAAATTTTCGAGAAATCTTTAATGAAATGACGATAAAAACCTGCATGGCCTAAGAAACTGCGAATGCCTTTGACAGATATCGGTGGAGGCAATTTTTCAATTGCTTCCACCTTTGCCTTGTCCACCTGCAAAACATCTTTGGACACCTTGTTCCCCAAAACTATACCTTCGCGTACCATGAAATGGCATTTTTCCCAGTTTAGCACCAAGTTAGTCTCTTCACACCTAGCAAGCACTTTATCAAGATTCATCAAGCAGTTATCAAAAGAACATCCAAACATAGAAAAATCATCTATGTATACTTCCACAAACCTCTCGACCATGTCAGTAAAAATGGCTATCATACACCTTTGAAAAGTCGCAGGTGCATTACAAAGACCAAAGGGCATTCTCTTGAACGCATACGTGCCATAAGGACACGTAAAAGTGGTCTTCTCTTGGTCCTCTAGGGATAAAGAAATTTGATTATACCCAAAATAACCATCCAAGAAGCAGTATTACTCCTGGCCAGCTAATCTATCAAGCATTTGGTCAATGGGGGGGGGGGAGTGGTCCTTCCGGTTGGCATTGTTCAATTTTCTATAGTCAATGCAAATTCTCCACTAAGTGATAGTTCTTGTAGGGATTAAGTCATTATTATCATTAACTACTACAGTCATCCCCCGTTTCTTGGGTACACATTGGACGGGACTTACCCATTTACTGTCTGAGATAGGAAATACAATACCTGCATCAAACTGCTTAATCACTTCTTTTTTTACCACCTCTTTCATGACTGGATTGAGTCGTCGTTGTTGCTCTATACTGGGCTTGTGTCTGTCCTCCATGAGGATTTTGTGCATGCAAAAGGATGGACCAATGCCCTTTATGTCAGACATCGTCTACCCAATTGCTCGCTTGTGCTCACGTAGCACTCTCAACAGCTTTTCTTCCTGCAATTTAGACAAGTCAGAGGAAACAATAACAGGTAAAGTGTCAGAGTATCCCAAATAAGCATATTGCAGGTGATATGGGAGAGGTTTAAGCTCCAATTTCAGGGCTTCCTCAATTGACGGCTTTGGAGGAGGTCCCTCTGGCCTTTTCAAGGGTCAAAGGGGTGTATCCCCTGCATGTATGCACAAGATGTATCTAGGATGTGCTTCATCTCCTTGACCTCTTCATCATTCCCCAGGCTATCAAACAACATAAGTACTTTCTCTAGAGAATCATCTAGATATACACTTGGATCACGAATTTTCTCATCAGCCTCAACAACAGATATCATGGAAAGCTCCTCATAGTGACGGGGAAGTTGGATTGCTTTGTAGACATTGAAAACTGCTTCCTCGTCATCTACCCTCAAGATCATCTTTCCCTCCCTCACTTTGATAATTGAATTACCAATAGCCAAGAGAGGTTGCCCCAATATGATTGGGACCAGTTCATCAGCCTCATAATCGAGGATAATGAAATCAGCAGGGAAGATAATTTTTCCAATTTGCAGCAACACATCTTCAATCACCCCCTCAGGGTGTGCTATCGATCTGTCAGCAAGCTATAACATTACAGTAGTTGGTCTTGGAGCTCCCAGACCCAATTGCCTGAACAACAATAGGGGTATCAAATTTATGCTTGCCCCCAAATCACAAAGAGCACGACCCACATCAATATTATTAATGCGCACAGGAATCGTAAAGCTGCCAGGATCCTTAAGCTTTTAAGGGATCTTATTTTGGACCCTAGAAGTGCACTCCTCGGTAAGTGCAACTGTCTCAAATTCAGTTAATCTTCTCTTGTGGGCCACTATATCTTTTATGTACTTAGCATACTTTGGAATTTCATGAAGCGCATCAACAAGTGGAATATTCAATTTCACCTGGCTCAACATGGAGAGAAATTTGCTGAACATGCTATCATCATTCTTTTTCTGCAATCTCTGGGGAAAAGGTGGTGGTGGCCTTCGGCCTCCACTGGCTCTAGAATTTCAGCAGTCTTCTCTGGCTCGTTTGTCACTTTAGAGATCAACTCCCCCTCAGGTACGGACTTATATTTATTTTTCTTTGGCACTTCCTCAAGCTCCCTACCATTTCTAAGTGTAACTGCATTCACTTGAGGATTCTTTTCTGTGTCACTGGGGAGAGTGCCTACAGGTCTAGTATTTTGATTTATTGCTAACTGCCCCATCTGCCTCTCAAGATTTCTAAAGTCAGTCCTGAGCTGCTGATTGTCAAACAATAACTTCTTTAGTAAATCATTTGTGCTCTCTTCCATTTGTTGGGGTGGTCTCTGAGGCTGATTGAAACCCCCTTGGGGTCTATACTAATTCTGATTCTGCTGATTTCCAACCCCATGAGAAGTTGGGATGATTTCTCCAATTTGGATTGTAAGTATTCCCGTATTGTGCATGCTGGTTCGGTGGACCCCTGTTTTGTTGTCCCACATAAAAGATGGATTATGGATTCGTGGGGCACATATCACTCATATGACTTTCACCACACAATTTGCAGCAAATAGTCATCTGTTGTACCTGTTGCATTGGTTGTGGCTGCTGTATTTTTATCCTAGTCATCTGATTGGCCAACTTTGAAATTTCGGCTCTCATTGCTGACACCTTGTCGAGCTCAAATAACCCAACTGATTTTTGCTTAACTGCCTTTCGTGAGTCACCATCACCTTGCAAGTTATTATCATTAGCAGTGAAAGTATTCAGCAAGAGTTGGATTTCACTGTACGGTTTGGCCATGCAGCTACTCCCACAAGCTGAATCTAGATTCATCTTTGAAGCATCATCTAGCCCATCTACAAAAGTGTGACCCAATACCTCGTCCATCTGGAAATTGTGAGGACAGTCTTTGAGAAACTTCTTGTACCTTTACCATGCTTGACGAAGTGTCTCGCCAGCTCGTTGTTCGAACCCAAGAATTTGACTCCACAACATCTTTGTTTTCTTGGTGGGGAAAAACTTGATTAAGAATTTCCTTGCCAAATCATCCCAAGTGCGGATTGAATTAGCTGGCTCCTTATTCAACCACTCCTTAGCTTCCCCGAGCAGAGAAAAGGGGAAAAGTGTCAGCCTAACAGTCCTTGGAAACGTTCGGATAGTTGTAAGTATCCGTAATTTCCAGAAAATTCTGAATATGCCTCTGCGAGTCTTCATAGGTAGGCCCAAAAATTGCCCTGTGGACTGGATCAGCTGCACCATGTATTGTTTCAGCTCAAAGTGCCCGGTGATATCAGGCTTCACGATAGCCTGAGTCATATTAGCCAGACTGGGCCTTGCGGCTTCAATCACCGCGCGTTCCTCATTACCCGCCATCTCAATTGGCTGTGGTTGAACTACGATGTCCAACTCTCTTCCAATTCTGGTTCTGGCATCCACCTCCCTCCTCAATCTGTGAAGTGTTCATTCAATCTCGAGATCGAGAGGAAGGAGATTGTTTACGCTTCTACTTCTTCGCATTCAATAGAAAATCTTATATTAACAAAATCAAAGTGAACTAAAGGTTAAAACTCGAATAAATAAATAATAAAAGCTCAATTCAGTCAAGTAGCTAATTTCTAAGTCCCCGGCAATGGCGCCAAAAACTTGTTGCGACCAAAACACTCTCGCAAGTGCACGTGATCGTCAAGTAATAAAGTAGTGAGTAGAGTATCGTTCCCACGAAGACTTATGATTAACTGTTGACTGATTCAAACCCAATTACTCTATCTATCCAAGATTTTTTTCCACAAAATCGAGATGTACTTGTTGTACTACCCAACTACCAAGAAATAATCTAACTAGAGCAATTAACCAAATGAATAGCAAGTTCAATTAACAAACAATAGGAGAAGATATTCTAGGGTCACGGGATAGTTAACAATCGTGTTGTGTTCTTGGCTTAAAATGACTAATTGATTTATCTGGATTGTTGATTAACAGTGTTTATATTACTCATAAGAATCTGTCGAGTTCTTACTCGCCTATTCAAGATAACTCAATGCCTATATGTCTAAGAAATTAAGATTAACAAGAATGCATTTACAATTCATGTATTCCAACCAAGCAGGGCAATTGGGTATATGTCTATCCCAATTGCGAATCCGTTCCCCGAGGCCCGGGTTCAAGAACCTGCTCTATTTAATTCTATATGCAATCTAAAATTCCTACTTTCGAGTTCAACTCTAGATTCGTAGATAGTATTTCACCATTAGCTACTTAGCACAATAATTAAAAGCAGAATTAAATAAACAATCCAATTTGACAAACCAACTTCGTCGAATTAAATGTCAAACAACAACTTTCATGTTTCACCCATGACCCCAGAATAATAGGTTTTAGCTACTCATAACAACGTAAAGATCATCTATGAAAATATTCGTCATGGAGAAGTGCAAGAAAAAGAAGAAATAAAGAACTATGATATTTTTGGGTGATCTCTCACACTTGTGTTTCTTGCCCAAATACTCCAAAATAAATTTGCCCTAATATGACCCAATTCCTACTTTTTATAAGGTTTTACACCAAGTTTGCCCGACTTGACACTTTTTGTCCCTGGCTTTTTCGCATTCTGCCGCAGTTACGCTAGGACTGCGGCCAAATAGGTCCTCTGAATCTGCAGCTCTGCTCTGCCGCGGTCCTACTGCGATTATGGTCTGACCGCGGTAGGACAAGTTTAGCTCTGCTTTTGTCTCTTCACTTAGTGCATTTCGTGGGCATTATTTGATTGGCCTCCTTTTCTCCGTAATTCATCCCAAACTTGCTCCATCGACTTTGTTAGTTGGATATAGCCTGCAAAGCATGAAAAGCACTAATCAGAGCATTTGGTTATCACTTTTTACCACAAAGCTATACAAAAATATAGTTCTTTTAGGGTCCAATTATAGTACAATTCGCCTATTATCAGGTTGATGACTTTATTAGGCACGCAATGGAACTTTCACCAAGAATAACTAAGACACGGTACCCGGTAGAGTGTGCCTTTAATTATTCTTCTCATTAGCGACAATGATGATGAGAAGGCAATGGCATGTGAATCAAATAGTGATGGTGTAGGTAGGAATTTAATATTTTCTAAGTAGATAAAAGAAGAGGTTATAGAGAAATTCTCTGCTCCATTTTCCAAGAGGAAAAGATGTTTAATTGAGAGTGACAAGGTTGATGGTGATGGAATGTGTTCCGTTGGTCATGGCAGTTACCATAAAACGTGGATCATAAGACTCTATGATGACAAAGACGAAAGGAAGTTTTATTCTCAACTTTCTTCCAAGTATGATCCGTAAAAGCTTAATGGAATTGGTGATATTTATTCGGATTCAGACAATAATTTGACTGACAAAAGTATGGAAACGCTAATAAAAAGAATTAAAGGTAAAATATTTTTCTTGGAAGAGTTCAGCATCCTTCTCTACCAAGAAAAACGTTTTACCTTTAATTATTTTTATTAGCATTTCCATACTTTTGTCAGTCAAATCATTGTCTGAATCCGAAGAAATATCACCAATCCCATTAAGGTTGTACGAATCAGACTTGGAAGAAAGTTGAGAATAAAATTTGCTTTCGTATTTGTCATCATAGAGTCTTATGATCCCCGTTTTATGGGAACTGCCACGACCAACGGAAAATATTCCATCACCATCAACCTTGTCACTATCAATTAAACTTTCTTTTCCTCTTATAAAATGAAGTAGAGAATTCCTCTCTAACCTCTTTTATCTACTTAGGAAATGTTAAATCCTACCTATACCATCACTATTTGAAACATATGCCATTGCATTCTCATCATCATTATCACTAATGAGAACAACAATTGATCAAAGACACACCCTGCCAGGTACTGTATCCAAGTTATTCTCTGTATCCAAGTTCATCCCGAGGATAATCACCAAAGCCACTAGACAACTTTATGATGCCAATGAAGCAAGATCATGAGCTATTTAATGAAACTCGTATTGTAAAGAAGAAGAAAGAGACTGATTCAAAAAGGTGGGTCGAGGGTCGAGCCATGACTATACATGTAAGTTTTTTACTTTTCATTAAGTATTTTGATTTACTTTTATATAAATTTTGAAATACTAATTCAATATAATTTTTCTTATAGGTTCGCTTCACAGCTGATGTGGGGGAATTCATATGCAGTAAGCCACCTAATGAATCGGGCGAGGCAATCCAACTTTCGGACAAGGATGCTGAAAGAACACTCCTTGAGTACTTTATATACTTTGAACTAAACAATAGAACCAGTTTTCGAATGGGCTTGTAATAAGCGTTAACTTAGTGCTGTTAGCTTAATGTGTTAGTTATATTGAACTTTATATTTTGTTGCTTTTAATTGTTATTTTTGTTGGCATAAAATGCCTGTTTAGGATTTTTAGTAAGCTGGCAGGTGGTGTAGCTGCCAAAACAGGCCGTTTCTGCCAAAAATATACCAAAAAAAGTGACCAACTTTGGTCGCTAGTTGGTCGCTTTTCACTTTAAAAAAATAATTTTCTGGGCAATTGCGACCAACCTTGGTCGCCACTAAACCCAGATTTCCCAAAAGCGACCAACTTTGGTCGCTATTCCATTTAAAAAAATAATTTCGGGAAATATAGCGACCAAGTTGGTCGCTTATAATTAAAAAAAATAATTAATTCTGGAAGTTATCGACCAACTTTGGTCGCTTATTTTTATAAAAAATTAATAATAACGCGACCAACTTTGGTCTCAAATTTCTAAATTTTAAAATATAATATTTTCTTTCTAGACCAAAGTTGGTCGCTTTTGTTTTATTAATAATAAATAAATAAATAAACGTAATTTACATGTGGCGACCAAATAAAGTTATATTATTAAAATATTAAAGCGACCAAAGTTGGTCGCTTTTTTCTTTACCTAGAATATTTAGTCCGTTTATCTTAGAGACCAAAGTTGGTCGCTAATTGGCGACCAACTTTGGTCCCTAAGGTAAAGGGACCAACTTAATTTTGACCAGGCCTGTTTGGTCGCTTTTTGGCCAATAAGCGACCAACTTTGGTCGCTTCGGATTTCTAGTAGTGTCAAGTGTTACTGAAATGCGTCAATCTCTGTTCTTCCATATTCATATACCAAGATCTATTAAATTCTTATATCTTTTTGGATTTGGAGTGGTTATTATTATTTATGTATTATATTAATTTTTATGTTTAATTGTTAAATTCAGTTAACCTTGAAAGTATATATCAACGAAAAATTATTGTCAGACGACTAAAAAATAACTATCATGTGTTAATAAGAAAATTCTCTACAAGAATATTTTAATAGATAATATATTAGTAATTTTTACAAATTTTACTAAACATATATTATAAAAATTTAGCAAAGTAAGATTGAAATAATATTCAAATAACAAAAAATCCAAAAAATTCGAAAAATTCGACAAACCCAAACCATTCCAAACCGATATTGTTGATTATATTTGATTTAATTTTAATAAAAAGCGAACTAACCCGGTCCATGTACACCCCTAGACTCATGAAATGATAAATGATCACTTATTAACAAGAAATTGGATTTAAGTTATATTCATGGAAGAAATTGTTTACACTATAAGTTTTAATATGTTACTTATCGTTTATTTTAGGTCATCAATTAATGTTGTTAAACAAAATCACCTACAATTACTTTTTAAATGAAGTGATTGTATAAATATTTTTTAAGGTATCATACATAGAATTTAAACTCAGAAATTGAATTTAATAAAAGTAGACAAATATAGTAGAAACTCGTTGCTATTAGAGATCTCAGAAAATATTCTTTTTAACTTCATGCACCAAGACGACAAGCTGGAATATATATATTTTATAAGAGTAATGGATAGAAAATATGGATATTGAGGATTGAAGGAATATCAATGGGATTTAGATGATGCATTAAAATTCATAACGGCTCTGTATCTCTCTCCTAAAAGCTCATAGGTTGTGTTCTTTCGAAGTGAGATAAAACAGTATCTTTTTTATTTATATTCAGTTATCTGAATAATTAAAGTTCATATTCCATATGGCTAATTAAAAGAGAAACGTTTCCTATTATAGATTTTTATTTTTAATTCTCATAATCAAAATTCGAATTCGAGATCTTTGGGCAGGGCCGGCTTTTGTTTTAAAGCCATGGAAGTCCAAGTTTTAGGCTCCCAACTTTAAGGGGCCTCACTTTTTACCATATATATTTTTTAAATTAAGTTTTTTTATTTTTATTACATTTTTGGTAAAAACTGAAAAAGAAAAATATTTATGTTCTTTAAAATTGGGCCCTAACGTGTAAATGCAAATTTATGAAAGAAATCAAGTGATTATGCCTTTTCCTCATTAAATATTATGCAAATCTTTCCACTTTTTTTCTTGGTTTCCATAATCTTCATATTTTTTTTAAATATTTTTGAGTTCTCACCAAACGACTACTATTATATTTTTTCTTTTGTGTCTCCAAGAGATTCTATTGTTCTGTATTTTTCGTCTATCAAGCTAAAATCTACTAGAAGTATATTGTGAAAGCAACAAGTATTTATTTTCACATCAAGTTAATGAATTAGGTTCTTCTATTTCAACTTTTTAGTATTAGTTTTCATCTTAAATTTATTTTTCTTGATATATAATACGCAAGCATATACTATCCTTGTAGTATTCATAAAATTTAAAAATGTCAAATATAAAGTATGAATCCGGTTATTCAAAACATAAGGAAAAAAAAAAGTTGAATCATTGATAAAATCTCAAAGTGAAGAGATGATAATACTCTAGTCGATACACTCAATCAGATAAAAAGAATTGATTCTTTTTCAAATACTTATATTGCGTATAGAATAATAATACTAGTTCCTGTAACAACTGCCTCTGGCCACCCTCGACCACAAATTAAAGACTTGAAAGAAGTTTTTTGAAACTAAAATTGATAAAATCTTACTTAAAATCAACATGACGTAAGAAAAATTGAATGAATTAGCTATATTATCAATTGAAAAAAAATTATTAAAAGAAATTTATAATAAAAGAATTGTTCATAATTTTGCATCTCAAAAAGTTAGAAAATTAGATTTTTAAGTAAATCATAATATATAAGAAAGTTTTCTTCTTCTTTTTTCTTTTTGGAAAAAAAGTTAAAAGATCTCTTATGCTAATTTGGCTTTTGACCTCCAATAGTATTGAGCCGCTCCTCCTTCGGGTAAGGAGAACGATTTTCACCCTCCTCACCACGTCCCAATTTATGATGGTAATATAACAGTAGTCGAGTCGAGGAATAGTAACGTAGTATAGTTTCTTTTGTATAACTGATTGATTAACAAACAAACAAAAGGGCGGAAACTGCGAAGAACCTGCGTTTTTCAAACTTATTCGTGAATAAGGCTTCCTCTAAAACCCCACCACAATCTCCCTGCCCTACTCAACTCCTCTTTGTCCCTCTTTTCCCTCCCTCCTCTATTCTCTTTATTCCTAAACTACCCTTTTCAATTTTAATTTTTCCTCTTTTTTTGCTTTTGGATTTAAATTATGTATAATAACCGTATCAACATTTTTTTAATACTATGAATGTAATTTGATAGGGTATAACAAGTAGTTTACCATACTTTTTTAATCCATAATCACAGGCTGAGATAGGGTGAAGGTGTGGGTTCATCTGAACCAAGTGACTTTGACTCGGATTCTATGTAAATAATATTAAAAAATCTATTAAATATATAGATATTATTGATTTGTAACCGATTAAATCAAATGATTTGTCGTAGAATTCCGAACTCGAACTGATAAAGCTCAAACCATTGATTTACCTCTATCTATACTTATTAATAAATTGTTCTATAACAATTGATAATGCAAAAGATTCTCTATATATATTGTTTGACTCAAAAGATTTTTAATTCTTTTTAAGCAAATCAATCAAAAATGAAGGGGTAAATCGTAGTCGAAGATACTAAACTCTCGGATCAATATAGGAAAAAGATAACAAAGATATATGTAGAGAGAGAAAGAAAGATCGTAAAAGTATAGAGAGAGAGAGAGAGGCAGAATAAACTTGTATATTTCCAGAATCTCCCTTTACAAGGCTTGAAATATCTCTTATATACTGGGGGGGGGGGGGGGGGTGTTTCCTAATCGTGGGGACGACGAATTAAGGATTGTCTACTATGACAAATCTAACGACGATGCGAGGATGTCCCCCCTTCCACCTCTGGGTTATTCCCTTGTATCGATTTGTGGATTCGCGGTTGCCTGTCGTGGTAGCTGTAGGTCGTGATTGGTCACATTCAGACCCATACAGTTTGTCCCTCCGCTCGTCGAGTTCGTAACGAGATGCGTCCTTGACGAGCGAACCTGATGTCTCCTTTAGGAAGTATTAGAATCGTCAAATGTGACGACGTGACCAATAAGAGGTGATACCCTTGTTTGGCGGTAAGGTTAGATATATACGCCACCTTGGGTGATGTCAGCTCTCGCATGCGTCATCATTGAACAGTTTTTCGAGGCAGAAAGACTGATGGTTTGGCGCTTGGTTTCATGCGCTAATTTAAAACTTGCCACCTCGATTCGGGCGCCATCCAATCCTATAAATAAGTGAAGAGTTCAATTTTATCAAAAACTTTAGACATTCTTGAGTGTCCTCCAATCTTCTTCTTCCGTTTTCACATTTCCTCATTTTCATTCCTGACCGGAAGTCTTCTTTTCTTTTTCTCCATTTGTGTGGCTTGTTTTCTTTAAACAAAATCATGTCGAGGTCCTGTTGCACTAATGAGGAGGTTCCTGAGATCGCTCCGATGAGTGCAGTACCATTCTCCGACAGCGGAGAGGTGGAGATGGAAGATAATTATAGTCCTCTCACAGTGGAGGCGTTACTATCGAGGCATCCCCAGTCTCGGAGTGACTTCAATAAGGACCCACCCGTTACTCTGAGCCCAGCGCTTTCGGAGACAGACCAGACTCACCTTGATGCTTTCCGCATAAAATATGGTATCCCAACCCATGTGGAGATGGCTCTGGCGGAGGGGGATTACATTGACGTTCATAGGCCCGAGTATTGTGCCTTTTATGAATACCCTTTCATGATCGGTTACACCCTTCCTCTCTTTCCTCTGGCAGACGAGTTCTGCAGATTCTATCATATTTGCTCGGCTCAGCTCACGCCATACGCACTCAAGGTGATTTTTCTGTTAACTAAATATGCGAAATTAGCTGAGTGCGACGTCTCCGTGCATCATCTCTTGCACTTATTTTCACCTGGTTTCCTTAGGGGAACCATGGTGCACCTGGGACTTCGCGGTGTAAAAGGGTTGGTGGTCGGGACGGACGACCGACCGAGCCATAAATATTGGCACAAGTATTTCTTCATCAAGACCGAGCACGTGGTCTCTAACCCCGCCGAATTTCCAGAGAGGTGGCATAAAACTCGTAAGTACAGTAGTTCATTAGACTCTCCGTCTTATGCAAATATTGCTTCTGATCGTTTGTTTTGCAGCTATGGATCGTCCACCCCAGCCCGTTACCGGTCTCAAGAACTGGGTCGTTGGTCTGTTGCCTCATGTGGAGGAGACTCGAACTTGGATTCCCTTCGTAAAATGCTACTGCCCTAAGGTTTCCTCAGGTAAACTTCTGATTTATTGTATCGGCGGTCTTGTGAACCTGCCTAACCATATAATTCTTTATGATGACAGGTCGAGGAGCTTCTAGGAGAAGGGAGCCAGTCCCTGCTTTTAGATGACCTGTTGCAACTGCGAACACTCAAGACATTTTTTGTGCGTCTGTCCGAGAAGGTCGTCCTCTACTTCTTCAATAGGGGACCACGTCCGTCCCTGCAACTATGAGAGATACGGCCTTGTTGGCGCCGGCCCCTCATCCTGTCGATGAATCCTCTAATGGTGATGAGCCGTTAGAGAGAATAGGAGAAGATTGGAGCTGGGAAATGGGGTAGCTACTGAAGCTAACGGGAGTGGAGCGTCTCAAACGGCTCTGGTGCCCCTGTTTATGGCTGATGCCATTTTGTAGGGAAAATCAGCCCACGAGGAGAGAGTTAGCCCTGGAGCTAGTTCAGCGCGTTCTGCTGAAGGGAGTGCGTCGTCCAATGTCGGAGGGCCTCATATGGAAGCGGACGGGTCGGGTTCCGACATCGCCTCAGAGGACGTCAATGAGTTTTTGAGTTTCCATACTCATGTGGAAGTGAGGACGGATGGCTCTGGCCATCACGTGATAATTACGAGAGGTTACAACTTGCTACTGAATAGCGAGCAGGTTGCTTTAGGCCTCGCTTCTTTGTGTGCCACTCTTGAGAACGAGATGCTTGGGATGATGAATGACGCGGAGCTATCTCGGAAGGTCATCGGTGTGGCCTTACAGGTAGGTTCATTTTACTTTTCTTTGTGTTGTGGGATTGATATGGGAATGATATGTGTAACTTTTGCTCTTTTTTTGTCAGACCCTCATCCTGGAGGTGGAGAGAGATCGTCATGAATGAAAGAGGACGGACCTCTATAAGAAGATGTCGACGAAATTCCAGCAGTACCGTGCTAAGCACTGAACGATGGCCGACATCTACTATCAGGAACCAGAGTTCCAAGTATTCTGTGAGGGGCTTAAGCAGCAGGAGGCCCAATTGGACCGTAGGATGGCAGAGCTAGAGGAGAGGGACGAGGAGCTCGTGAGGGCTATCGCTCGTAACAGCGAGCTGGAGGCCCTTCTTAAGGCGAGGGAGTATGATCTTGAACTGAGTCAAGGGGTGACGGCGGAGAATGCCGACCTATAGCTGAAGGTGGCCGGCTTGAACACCGAGCTAAATGCCAAGACAGTGGAGATTGACGGGCTCAAGGGCGAGTTAAATACTAATGCTAATAAGTTAGCTGCCGCCATTTCTGAGACGGTCTCATTGGAAGATCCCCTCTGTATATCTTGATCGGAACTTACCCAGGAAAGAGAGGCCTCTGGTCGTTGTGTTGCGGAGCTCAAAAGGGGAAATGGGGAGTTAGGGCGAAGTCGTCGGAGTTGTCTGCTCATCCTCCGGCTGGTCAGGGCTTGCCTCATTGCATGTATGAGATGTGGGCCTATGCAGAGGCTCAGCTTGATGTATATAGAGCTTTTCATATCGAGGGTCGGGTGATAGAGGCGGAGGTTCAGACGGTGAATATTGAAGCACGTACAGCTTATGAGTCGTGTAAGTACGAGCCTAACACTCCCGATGGAGAGGGTATCTCCTCTAATGACGTGAACCACCTTGATTCTGACTCATGGTATGAAGACGCCTACCATGGTGGAGCCAAAGAGTAGTTTTAGTTTGTTCATTTTGTTTGAGAATTTTTGGGCGTGGGTAGGGACGAATGTAAATAACATTTTTGTTGTAATATAACTTCACTTTTGTCGCTTTGTTTGTTCACCGTTTTTCCGTTTTGGTTTATTACATGATACTTAGTCTCCGTAGGGATGTTTTGACTATCATTAAAAATATGTTTCGTCGTGGTTCGATCGAGGTCGAACTAATGTCGATTGCCTTAGACATTAGGATGTTGCTTCGATCGTGGTAGAATTAGTATCCGTCATGGTTCAAACGAGGTCGAACTATTATCAGACCTGGCCGTTGGGATGTTGCTTTGATCGTGGTCGAAGTAGTATCCGTCATGGTTCGAGCGAGGTCGAACTAGTGTTAGTGGACTTGGCCATTGGGATATTGCTTCGATCGTGGTCAAAGTAGTATCCGTCGTGGTTCGAGTGAGGTCGAACTATTGTCAATGGCCTTAGCCATTGGGATGTTTCTTCGATCGTGGTTGAAGTAGTATCCGTCGTGGTTCGAGCGAGGTCGAACTATTATCGATGGCCTTGGCCATTGGGATATTGCTTCGATCGTGGTCAAAGTAGTATCCGTCATGGTTTGAACGAGGTTGAACTATTGTCGATGGCCTTGGACACTGGGATGTTGCTTCAATCGTGGTCGAAGTAGTATCCCTCATGGTTCGAGCGAGGTCGAACTATTGTCGATGGCCTTGGCCATTGGGATGTTGCTTTGACCGTGGTCGAAGTAGTATCCGTCGTGGTTCGAGCGAGGTTAAACTATTGTCGATGGCCTTGGCTACTGGGATATTGCTTCGACCATGGTCGAAGTAGTATCCACCGTCGATGGCCTTAGCCATTGGGATGTTGCTTTGACTGTGGTCAAAGTAGTATCTGTCGTGGTTCGAGCGAGATCGAACTATTGTCGATGGCCTTGGCCATTGGGATGTTGCTTCGACCGTGGTCGAACTATTATTGATGGCCTTGTCCATTGGAATGTTGCTTCGACCGTGGTCGAAGTAGTATCCGTCATGGTTTGAGCGAGGTCGAACTATTGTCGATCGCCTTGGACACTGGGATGTTGCTTCAACCGTGGTCGAAGTAGTATCCGTCGTGGTTTGAGTGAGGTTGAACTATTGTCGATGGCCTTGGCCATTTGGATGTTGCGTTTCATATAATGGAGGTTTCTGTTCATATAATGGAGAATTCTGGTTCATACAATGGAGAATTCTTGTTCATACAATGGAAATTTCTGTTTATACAATGGAGATTGGATTGTGCAGTCCCTTCATTACTTCGGCCTGGAGATCATGACGACGGGCCGTAGTGATAAACAGTGTGCCAATCCATAGAGTATCCCCCTCGCCACCTCGTTAAAAACCTCCCCGAGAAAACCCAATTGGGACAAGACTCGGGTGAGGGAAAAAGGGTACGACTTAGGTAACGCCTTTCAGAAGTGGAAGTATTTGAGATGGGCGATGTTCCAGTTGTTTTGGAGTAGTTTTCCCTGCATTGTTTCTAGTTAGAATGCTCCTTTGTTTGCTGCTTCTATGATTTTATACGGTCCATCCCAGGTAGTTCCTAATTTTCCCTCATTCGCATCTTTTGACGCTAATGTTTTGGCCTTGAGGACGTAGTCAACGACTCTGAGTGATCTTACCTTGGATTTTTTGCTATATTATCTCTCTACTTGCTGCTTTTGGGCTATCATTCTTATGTGGGCCATGTCTCTCCGTTCTTCAACTTCATCTAGGTCTTGCAACCTACTTTCGTCCTTATTTGCTTCGCTTATACGGGAGTATCTCAGACTGGGTTCCCCGACTTCGACGGGCATGACTGCGTCGGTCCCATAGACCAGTGAGTATGGCATTTCTCCCGTGCTGGACATTGGCGTAGTTTGATATGCCCAAAATACTTCAGGTAGTAGTTCGGGCCATAGACCTTTAGCTTCTTCGAGCTTCTTTTTCAATATATTTAATATCACTTTGTTGGAGGACTCGGCTTGGCCGTTGGCAGCGGGATGATATGGCGTGGAGAGTATCCACTTGATGTGCCATTTTTTGAAGAACTCGGTCATTCTCTTTTTGACGAACTAGGGTCCGTTATCGTAGCTGATTTCTTTGGGGATACCGAAGCGGCATATAATATTTTTCCATATAAAGGCGATGATCTCCTATTCGCGTAATTGAGCGTGCGCACCTGCTTCCACCCATTTAGAGAAATAGTCAGTTAAAACCAAAAGAAAACGTACCTTTCCCCATCTTGCTGGCAGAGGGCCGACTATGTCCATTCCCCACTTTATGAAAGGCCATGAAGAGGTAACCGAATGGAGCAGGCTTTATACTTGATGTATCATAGGGGCGTACTTTTTGGCATTGTTCGCATCTCCAGACATAGTTTGCTGCTTCTTTTTTTTATAGTAGGCCAGTAGTAGCCGACGCGAATGAGACATCGAACGAGGGCGCGATTCCTTGTATGGGCGCCGCAATGACCCTCGTGTACTTCTTCTAGTACTTGCCTTGTTTGGTGCGGTCCGAGACATTTGGCTAGAGGGCCCCCGAATGTTCTATTGCAGAGGTCATGATTTACTAGGTTGTATCGATTCACTTATGTCCGGAGTTTCTTGGCTTCTTTTTTGTCTTGCGGGAGTGTTCCGTCCTGTAAGTAGGACACAAGGCGGTTATATCTGTCCCAAGTTAGATTCAGGGAGAGTACCTCAACGTGGTCTATGGTTGAATGAAGAAGGGTGACCAAATTCTCCTTGTTAATATTCTTGGTAGCCGCAGCTAATTTGGCGAGGCTATCTGCTTCAATTTTTTGTGCTCTAGGGATCTGATCAAAGCGGCATTCATCAAATTCCGGTAGCAGCTTATGGATTTCTGACTGATATCTCTGCAGCCTTTGCTCTTTGATTTGGAAAGTCTCGATGACTTGATTTATGATGAGTTGAGAGTCGTAATGGAGGATGAGCTGTCGAGCGTCGTATTTGAGGGCCAACTTCAGACCTGCAATCAAAGCCTCATACTCGCCCTCGTTGTTAGTCATCTCGGGGCATCGTATCGATTGGCGAATTACTTCGCCCATAGGGACTTCGAGGATGAGTCCCAACCCCAATCCCGAGGAGTTCGAAGCACCGTCAGTGTAGAGGGTCCATAGGTCGGTATATGTAGAAGCGTGAAGCGCTTCTTGTTCTGCCTTTGGTAATATCTCAGCACTGAAGTTGGCGACAAAATCAGCGAGCACCTGCGACTTGATGGCAGTTCGTGGTTGGTAAGTTATGTCATGCTCACTAAGCTCTATTGCCCATTTGGTGAGTCTGCCTGACAGCTCGGGCTTATGCAGGACACCTCTTAGGGGGAAGGTTGTTATTACTTTTATGGGGTGGCATTGGAAAAAGGGTCTAAGCTTGCGTGAAGCTACAACTAGTGCCAGAGATAGTTTTTCAAGGTGAGGGTACCTTGTCTCGACGTCTATTAAGGTCTTGCTGATATAGTAAATAGGAGATTGTGTACCTTTGTTTTCACGAACCAAGACCGCACTAACAGTGACTTCGAATACTGCCAGATATACGAGCAAACATTCACCTGGGTTCACTTTGACAAGTAGTGGTGGTGATGATAGGTACGTTTTTTAGTTTCCTCAAGGCATCAATGCAGTCCCCATTCTATTGTAGCCCGTGATCTTTTCTTAATACGTCGCGAAATGAATCTCGACAAGGCGGATATTCGCCATGTTAGCTTCTGTACATGTTTCTTGCTGATCAGTACCTCAGGTATTGTGTTAATGGCTTTAATTTTATCGGGGTTGACTTCGATCCCTCGTTGTGATACGTGGAAACCTAGTAATTTCCCCGAGGCCATGCCGAAGGCGCATTTTTTGGATTCAACTTCATCCCGTACCGTCTCAATATCTCGAAAGCTTCTTTCAAATGATTAATGTGATCCTCCTTCTTTGCCGATTTTACCAGCATATCATCGATATAAACCTCCATTGTTTTGCCGAGCTGTTCCTTGAACATCTTGGTGACCAATCTCTGATAAGTGGCCCCTACATTTTTGAGCCCGAACAGCATCACTTTATAGCAGTAAGTCCCTTGGTGAGTGATGAAAGTTGTCTTTTCCTGGTCCTCTTCGGCCATTAGGATCGGGTTATAACCGGAGTAAGCATCCAAAAAACTTATCAGTTCGTGTCCCACTGTCGCATCGAGTAGTTGGTCGATATGGGGTAACGGGAAGGAATCTTTTGGGCATGCCTTGTTTAGATCAGTGAAGTCTATGCACATTCGCCACTTTCCGTTCTTTTTTTTTACCATGACCACATTAGCGACCCACTGGAGGTATTTTGATTCTCTTATGGAACCGTTGGTGAGAAATTTGTCCAGTTCTTCACTGACCGCTTCATTGATTGTGGCATTGAATTTTCTCCTTGCCTACCGTATTGGGGGTTAGAGTGGGTCGACATTCAACCTATGAATAGCGACGTCCTTTGGGATCCCCGGCATATCTGAGTGGGAAAAAGCAAATAAGTCGACGTTGTTAGTAAAAAATTCATGATACTTACCTGGTTCTGAGAGGTTGTGCCCGATGTAAGCCTTTTTTGTGTTGTCAGCATCGTCCAGCTGGACTGGGTCGAGGTTTTCTATAGTTTCCTTGCAGGCTTCTATGATGTCTGAGTCTCTAATGACCTCTGCTAGTGGGTCGGGTTTGGTTCCCGACATGGCTAATTGTTATGCCTCTACGCTTGCTCCTTTCAGTTGTTTGGTGTACGTGCAATCTTGGGCGATCCGATAGCATTCCTGGGCAGTACGCGATTCGCCTCGAATGCTGAATACTCCCCATGGGTTGGGAAATTTGATCACTTGATAAAAGCTCGAGGGGATGGCTCGCATGGCGTGTATCCATGGGCGTCCTATGATGGCATTATAGGTTGTTTCTTGGTTCATGAAATGGAATGTGATTTCCAACGTGACTCCTCCTGCTAAGACAGACAGCACTATCTCCCCGGATGTCCGCTCTGCTGCATTCTTGAAACTCGTTAGTGTTATGCAATGCGGTATTATTCCATCCTTTGAGCCTCATTTGCATGAGAACTCACAGATGGATAATACACGCGTTGCTTCCGTCGTCTACCACGATTCTTTTTACATCCGTATCAGCGATGCGTAAATTTATAACTAAAGCATCATCGTGAGGGAAATACAAACCGTCGGCATCTGACTTTTCGAAGATGATACTATCTTCGAAGTCGTCATACCGTTCGTGAGCGACCGTACGTTTGAGTTTGTGCGTGGTGGTGAACTTCACATGGTTGATAACCGAATCATCGTCGCCACTGATAATTATCTATATGGTACGTGTCGGCGATTGTGGTTTTGGAGGTCCGTGAGAGGGGTCATATCCTCTGGCAAAGTTGGCCCTTCCTTTATCACTGAGCAGTTTTTTTAGGTACCCCTAGTTCAACATCCTGACCACCTCTTGTCGCAGGCCTATGCAATATTTGGTCTTGTGTCCTCTTTCCTGATGGAATTCGCAGAGGACATTTGACCTTCTTGTGCTCGGGTCCGATTTCATTTTTGGTGGCCATTCCATCTTCATGCCCAGCTTCTCCAGTGCGTACACTATCTCTGAAGGGGAAACACAAAAGTTATGAGTAGATAATAGTGGAGGCATATCTCTTTCGTTCTAAAAGGGTGCAGTGTGTCATAGCACGGCATCTGCATGTCTCAGAGGAGGCGAGTTAGATGTTATGACATAGAGTTGATGTCTTTCTCTATTAAAACACGGGGATTGATCCCTTCGCCCATCGTTACATCGATCCCTTCTTGCCTCGGTCTGGAATAAGGTTAGTCTCTGAGTTGGGCCGTTAAGATCGTCTTCGTCTGCCCTTACCTCAGTGCAGTAGGCATTGTGAATCTCTTCCCATGTGGTAGGAGGGTACTTCATGAGTCTGTTGAGAAATTTCTTGGTTGCCTTCGATCCTTTCCTATTTAACCCAATTTGGAAGGCCGCGACCACCATTCCTTCTGACACATTTGGCAGTCCCATTCTCACTCTATTGAATCGGGCCAGGAAGTCTCGAAGTCCCCCGCCTGCTATTTGCTTGATAGCGAAGATTTCGTTGACCCTAGTTTCGGCCTTCATAGCTCCTGCATGAGCGGTAGCAAATTTGTCCGCCATCTCCTCAAACGTTGATATCGATCGTGCTGGTAACTGGGAGTACCATGTCAATGCTCCTCGTGTCAAAGTCTCACCGAACCTTTTTAGCAACACAGAAGGCACTTGCTCTTTTGACAGGCCATTGCCCTTTACCGCGGTGATGTAATGGATTAGATGATCTTCTGGATCCATGGTCCTGTCGTATATTATCAAGTATGATGGCATTTTGAAGGTTTTCGGGATGGGGTAATGAGCAGCTCCTTCACTGTATAGCTGTTTGATGAACCTTCCTACATCGCGTTTCAGTAGTAACTTAGGGGCGCCAGGTATTTTGTCAACCCTTTCCTGGTGCTCTTTCATTTGATCGCAGAGTGCTTTGTTTTCGTTTACCATTTCTTCCATTTTTTTCAAAATGGTTGTGAGTGCACCGTCACTTGCATCGATGACAGTGCGGGTGTTGCTCGTTCGCTTAGCGCCTAGTTCGCCGGTGGCAACTACGATTTCTGCAGTCGGCAAGTCTTTGATATTTCCTTGAGGGAGCTTTTCGAGCATGTTGTTCAGGGCACTTGTCAACCACTCCTCTAGTAGCTTTTTGATCGCTGGCGGTGTTTCTCTAGCTGTGGACGTGGAAGCTCTTTTTTCACGCACAAGACCGTCAGATCCTCGTGTGGAGAGGATGAGATCTCCCCCTCCGGTGTATCACTTGGTGTTGTATTCTCGGTGTCTTTCCTATTGGCTTCGTTGAGGGAGCTTAAGAGGCTGTTTGAGACATCTGCTATCATCTTCAACCTTGCTTCTTTTTCCGCCATTGTTGGTTCTTATGGGGTATGAAGAACAGTGATCGTTGCCTTTGATATCCTAGATGAGAACTATGATTTCGACTATGAAAATCCCCACAGACGGTGCTAAATTGTTTGACTCAAAAGATTTTTAATTCTTTTAAACAAATCAATCAAAGATGAAGGGGTAAATCGTAATCGAAGATAATAAACTCTCGGATCGTCATAGTAAAAAGATAACAAAGATATATGTAGAGAGAGAGAGATCGTAAAAGGATAGAGAGAGAGAGAGGAAGAATAATCTTGTATATTTCCAGAATCTCCCTTTACAAGGCTTGAAATCTCTCTTATATACTGGGGGGGGGGGTTTCTCCTAATCGTGAGGACGACGAATTAAGGATTGTCTACTATGACAAATCTAACGACGATGCAAGGACGTCCCCCCTTCCACCTCTGGGTTATTCCCTTGTACCGACTTGTGGGTTCGCGGTTGCCTATCGTAGTAGCTGTAGGTCGTGATTGGTCACATTCAGACCCATACATATATTATATCAGTGTATAAAAGTGCAATCGCATGTATATATATGTGTGTGCTTTTTCTTTTTTCTTTTTAAGTGGAGAATAGGCAAACTAGAGGACTATGTACAAGCTTGAACAATGATCCCATCTTTGCATCTCTCGGGTTACAATTAGTTGTCGAATTTTAGAAGGTAAACTTGAAGTTATTGGAAGATAATTGGATAACAAGTAGGAGTAAAAGTTATATTATATAGGAATAAATTGATGTATTAAATGACAAGCAAAAGTTGCACAAAGTTTACCTTTTTCCCGAAACATTACATACATTAGCCTACAAAAGATGAAGTTTATTTGGTCCCCCGATCAGATATTCAACAGTCTTAGTTGGTAAAAGTATTACTATTTAAAAGTGTTTTTTGGTTTTTGTTAGAATAAAAACAGTATCTCTGAATTAATTAGTCTTCGAATTTTGCAAAATAATAATAATAATAATAATAATAATAGTTATTATTATTATTATTATTATTATTATTATTATTATAATAATAAAATTTCAAAAACCAAGTTCGTTCATCACATTTATTAGTAATAAATTCTTGGAATCCTTTTATTTTAGAAATTTAATTTACGATAGTGTGTACACAAATTACAGAAGGGTAGTTTAGGAAGTTCTTACTATTTTTGCCAGCTTTAAGCTCTCCCCATATCTACAATAATTTATTTCCTCTTCTTGTCATTGTTTCAAATTATCACTTCTCTAACATTGAAAAAAAAATCAGTGCATATATTCTCTTCTCTCTTCCCAAAAACACAACCCCACTCCCATTCACCCTCCATAGTCCCAAATCCATAACAAGAAGAAACATAAAAAATCTAGAAAAAAAAAAATTAATGGCTAGTCTTCTTGAACTTGAACTGTCACAAAATTACAGTGACAGTAATGATGATGACGAGGATGAGGAGCAAGACATCAATGAAGAAATAGAAGAGGAGGAAAAAGAAGAAAATAATTCTAATGACAACAACAACATTTACGGAGTTTGTAGCGGTCGTGGTCGAGCAGGACTGGCAGGCTTTTTCTCCGGGAAAATTATAGACCCGAGAGCAGCTTGGGTTCAAGAATGGAACAGAATATTCTTATTAGTATGTGCCACTGGACTTTTTGTGGATCCACTATTTTTCTATGCTCTTTCGATTAGTGAGAATTGCATATGCCTCTTCATCGACGGGTGGTTCGCCGTCACGGTCACGGCACTCCGATGCATGACTGATGCTTTGCATTTATGGAACATGTGGCTGCAATTCAGAATGAACAAATTACGTCCTAATGATAAGAGTCCTCGACGTTCTGTGGCTTTAAAATATTTGAAGGCTAAGAAGGGTTTCTTTTTTGATCTATTTGTCATCCTTCCTTTGCCGCAGGTGAGTTCAAGATGATTAATTAATTATGATATGCAATTTATTTATTTTCTTCTATTTTGTGGTATGATAAACATGGTGATGCATGTTTTGTATTTTAGTATGAAAATTGTAGTAAAAGAAGACAAAAGGCATGCATGTCATGGCCGTTGTTTGTTATGCATGCAGAGATAACCTTATGCAGTTGCAGTAAGAACATGTGAGGTAACCAACGTGTCTTTTCTTTCTACTCACAACAGAAAGAGGAACTCAAACAAATTTGTACGACAAATAAGTATTTATTACATCATTTACAAGAAGAATTACATATATTTACTCATTTTGAGATGGCATTGAGATCAAGAGTTCAAGATTTCACTCACTTACCAGTTTACATTATCATAGAAGAAGAATAATGACGAGTATCCCACTTTATGATCAGTCTTATTATGTATCGAACTTAAGAAAAAATAAAAAATTGACTCATAAACTAAAGATGTATCATACCCAAAGTAACTTTACTATTTTGTGGTCTACATGCCATGTAAATATCTACAAAAACATATCACTAAGAGTTTAAGTTCTATATATAGACGGTGTAAAAAATATATATTTACACAATCAAGTTAATCTTGATATAGAGTTAATATTGTGAATTAAAAATGATAATTAATTTTCTCTCTCTAGTTAAACAACATTAATATTGTAAAAATAATTATACTTAATATTGTAAATAACTTAAATGCCTATGGCAGAGTCAAAAGTTTAAAAGTAAAGATCTAATTATAAATGTATAAAAAAAAAGAATTTATGGAACAAGGGTCTATACTTATTGAAAGAGAAAAGGAAAACTTGATGAAATTTTTCTTGTTTTGAGCAAATGTAAGAGATGTTTTAGGATGATTTCATTTCACTTGCATAAATAATTAAGCATTATAGCCCGTTTGGCCAAGCTTCCAAAATCAGCTTATTTCGAGAAGTGTTTTTCTCAAAAGTACTTTTAAAGTATTTTGGTGAAAAGTAGTTTGTGTTTGGCTAATTAATTTGAAAAGCACTTTTGAGCAGTAATTTGTGTTTGGTCAAGCTTTTGAAAATTGCTTCTAAGTGTATTTTTTTCAAAAGCGTTTCTCGAAAAAGTATTTTTGGACTACTTTTTATGCTTGAGCACTTTTTTCCTTCCAAAAGCTTGGTCAAACACCTCAATTTTTGGCCAAAAATACTTTTGGCCAAAAAAGCAATTTTGGCCCCAAAAGAAGCTTGGCCAAAAGTATTTGCTCCTTTTGTTTTCTTCTTTAAATTTCATTAAATTGAGGAAAGAACCATGGAAAGGGAGGAGCTCATCAATTGAGCTGACCTCAACCCTTGCTATTCACTCCCTTAACTTAAGAAAGATGAAGAAAGTACAGAAAAAGAAAAAAAAAATTATTGCCCACTATCATGTTTCTCCGCTAAACCTACCAATCTCCAATTATTTATAACATTTCTATGATGAGTATGACCTACGTAGATTTTGAAAAAACACTATTTTTAATCTATGGTGTCTTGAAAATAATTTTCTATTGTTTTGATGGTCAAGAATGATCAAAATGCTTAGACTCGAAGTGCGGTGATAGTCATATATGTGAGAAGATTTCTCAGTGAAGCCGCACAATTTTGGTTGATCAAAAAATCCAACGGATCGTAGTTTCAAACATGACTTTATATGTGCCTCAATCTCCATATTTTTAGAAACATATGTATAGTAGCTTATATGATTGTTAACTAGGGGCACTAGTAATTAAGTAGTTAATTACCAATCATCATGTTAGGATCGAAAATAATAAGGCATCAAGCAGAAGCTATCAATACAAACCTTGAACAATGAATCAGATGAAAAAAGTACTAAAATAGGCATAAACTTTAATATGCTTTGGTTTAGTTTCTCATATAAACTTTATATGAGAAACTAATATAAAAAAACACTCCCCTAAATAAAACTCTATTAAGGACTACATTGTAGATGTTATTGTTGTTGTGTGAAGCAAGGATTCTAAATATATAGAGGGGGTAAATTTCACAAATGGTCATATAACTATGATATTTTTTCACTAAAGTCATATAACTTTGTTTTCTCACACAAAAATTATAAAACTTTCACTACTTTACTCAAAAAGTCATAGTTAACCGGCAAAGATAATTCTCTGGTAATTTTTTCATATTTTATTATTTTTTATTTTTTAAATTCAATCTAATAAATTATGACTCAATTAAAATAGGAAAATTTGCCTCCTATAGCAAAGGCATACACTCTATTCAGAGGCGGATCCAGGATTTGATTCTTATGAGTTCCTACCATAATTTTAAACTTATATGGAATAATAACTGGGTTCACAGTTAGATATTTAATTATAAAAGGTGTAGAGAGGTTATTTCCGAAAGACCCTCGGCTCAACATAATAAAAGGACAAAAGGAGAGAATAATAGTTTCGCCACAGAGTATATTAGGACTTCTGATATAATTCAAATAATTAAGAAAAAATTTAATAATTAAAATTTTAGTTGATTTTATATCCTAAATATTAGAAAAATAATTAAATTATAACCTTGTCTAGTATGTAATCCTTTTATAAAGGGTAAAAAAGGTGAACACTATTTAGCGTGCTTTGCGCGTGTACCTCGTCCGAATAAGTGAATTTTCTTTATAAATCTTATATTTATTACATTAAAAATTGTATGAGACTCATAAATAGAAGTACGTAAAAGTAAAAAGTATAAATTTCTAAAATTTATCATTGTTAATTTATCTATTTAACTCAATGAAGGAAGATGTTAAGTGACTTTAAAAGCCCAAATGTTATGAAACTGATTAAATTTATAATTTTTTCTAATATAAAATTTATATTTAAAAGATAAAAAGAAGATCAATATTTGGCATAAGGGCTCGAATGTGATATGTACAAAGTATTTATCTGCCATTTACTTTAATTATAGTTTTAATGAATGTCTACTTTCATGGTGACTCTTATTTTATTTCTATGTATTATATTGATTCAAAAGATGTCTAGGTAATTTTTTAATTTAAATAACTCCTAAAAAGATATGTTGGGTTGTAATGAAAAACAAATAAAACAAACACACACTTGAGAATCCTTATTGCAAATAAATAACTATTATTTTTAAACGTAATAATAAATATTATTTGTTCGAATAATATGACAGAAAGACTTTTATTGAATCAAATTTTCTAGCTAAAAATATAAATTATCAGTGAAGTTCTTACTGAAGTATTTACGAATTAAATTTTATGAATAACGAAATCTACTTCTAAACCTAGTAGTAAATATACTTCTAAATTTTATGATTTTTATTTATTAGATTGAATTTAAAAAATAAAAAAAAAGGTAGAATATCAAAAAATTACCGGAGAACTGTCTTTGCCGGTTAACTATGACTCTTTGAGTAAAGTAGTGAAAGTTTTATGATTTTTGTGTGAGAAAATAAAGTTATATGATTTTAGTGAAAAAATGGCATAGTTATATGACCATTTGTGAAATTTACCCTATATAGAGGCCACAACCTTTTTTTCCGAGAGGGAATCTATTAAATATCCAAGAGATTCATATTTTTCTTTTAGGAAAAGTAAAATTATGGTTATTAATATTCTACCTTTCCTTCAAATAAAAGAATAAATCCAAATAAGATAAGAAAATTTTATGGGCCAAAAAATATCTTTTATATAGGCAAGACGTAAGCACCATGATAGCCTTCATTGGCTGCCACATGTTATCAGTAAGGTCTCTACAAAGATCTGCCCCACACAAAAGAGAATATTCTAGTAAATATCCTCTGCACCAGTACTATTACGATTTTTATGAACATGTTCCCTATAAATAGAAAGAGACACGATGATAGGGGACATGAGATATTCATTTGTAAGAAAACACTTTGACTTAATGGATAACTCACACGCTTTTATTTAATTACTTAAATGCCATACATTGCCATGTATTACTATTTAATGTTATCTTATATCTTTTTGGATCATTGTTTATTATAGCTCACATTCATTACCATTGGGTCAAATATACATGTTATTGCCATAAACTGATAACCTAGTCTTGAGCATATTATTATTGGCTAAGACTGGCGTTCTTTATTAAAATCTAATTGATTGAACCAAGATCTATATTTTTGGTGAAAAAAAGAATCAGGACAAATTCCTAACACATCAAATATTTGTTGTAGATAGTGATGTGGGCAGCGATTCCAGACCAACTGGAGAAAGGATCAATAACAACAGTGATGACAGTATTGTTAATAACGTTTCTGTTTCAGTATCTGCCCAAAATCTATCACTCCGTTTGCCTATTGCGGCGGATGCAGAGTTTCTCCGGCTACATATTTGGCACTGTTTGGTGGGGAATTGCTCTCAACTTGATCGCCTATTTTGTCGCCTCTCACGTAAGTACATAATACCTATATATTACTAATCTTGGTATTATATATCTATCTCATATATATAGTATATAACATGGGCAGGCTGTGGGAGCATGTTGGTACTTACTAGGAATCCAAAGGGCTGCGAAATGTTTGAAAGAACAGTGCGAAGTTACAAAGGGTTGTGGCCTCAGAATGTTGGCCTGCGAAAAGTCAATATATTATGGAACAAATAGTCTGGTGAAGCACAAAAGTCGAATCATATGGGGTGAGACCAAACTTGCTAGATCGACATGCCTATCCTCTGAAGAAAGTTTTGATTATGGAGCTTATAAATGGACTGTTCAACTTATTACTAATCAAAATCGTCTTGAGAAAATACTCTTACCCATTTTCTGGGGTCTCATGACTCTCAGGTATACAATTATTAATCACCTTCTTTTTCTTTTGCCACTTCATAGAAAATAATACTACTTAATTGTTATATATATATATAAAGCTAACATTTTTTCATCTCTTGTTCCAATAAATGCTTTTTCAATTTTTTGTTTTATAAAATATGGTAGCAATAAACTTTTACATGGTGGATTCTTTCATTTTCTATCATTTGTATTTCCTGACCCGAAAATTTGACTTTTCAGCATTAATATTTCCTTAGCAATACACACAGTTCAGTTACTATAGTGTAAAAAAAAATATTTTTCTAATTTTATTGTTACAGTCGGTAAAATATGGTTGAAGTTAATCCAGTATATTGTGTCTATATGGAAATTTTACAGTACTTTTGGCAACCTGGAGAGCACAACAGATTGGCTAGAATTAGTATTCATAATCATCGTTCTTACTAGTGGGCTAATTCTGGTCACCATGTTGATTGGTAACATCAAGGTAATAATAACTCTCCTAATTAAACACACAAGAATATATAGAGAGCAAGAAAATGCTACAAGGGTCTTGTATATATATATGTTTGTGGTACATTCCATATGTGCAGGTTTTCTTGCATGCAACGACATCAAAGAAACAGGCAATGCAACTAAAGATGAGAAATGTAGAGTGGTGGATGAGGAGAAGAAGATTGCCACAGGATTACAAGCAGAGGATGAGAAATTATGAACGACAAAAATATGCAGCAACGCGTGGAGTTGATGAATGCGAGATGATACAAAACCTTCCTGAGGGTCTTAGAAGGGACATCAAATACCATCTTTGTTTGGACTTGGTCAGACAGGTAAACTTCTCGATGCTTTGATTCTTCTATAGGAAAATTCTATCAAATTAGAGCAGTAATGACGCATTTCATCGGGGCAAAGCCTTAGGTTAGATACTATATATATTAGCATTGGATTTTAGGTGTACAAGCCATATTCACACTAGTAAAAACCTGCTTTAAATAAGTTTACACTCATCACGAGTAATTAACTTAAAAAGATGACCTGCAACCGAGGTTAGAAATAAAAGTTTTGCATCATATAAACGCACAAAACTTGAAAAATGTATAGACGTATAGTACTGCTGTACTGTCATTGCACTTGCAAGAATTTTATGGGTGAGTGGTGTATTTTTAGTTCAAAAGGACGGTATGAGTCAATGGACATATGGGCCTAACTCCTCACTATTTACTAACTTTTCTGCACATATTTCAGGTTCCTCTATTTCAACATATGGATAATTTGGTCCTGGAGAACATATGTGATCGCGTGAAGTCCCTGATTTTTACAAAAGGAGAAACAGTAAGTCCAAATGTCATAGTGTAAAATTTAAACATTTGTATTAGGCAATACACTATAACGAATGGGACTAGGAGTTGAAATCTCCCCGTCTAAGATATATTTGCTTTTTTGATAGATAACTAGAGAGGGCGATCCAGTTCAGAGAATGTTATTCATAGTGAGAGGCCATCTCCAGAGTAGTCAAGTACTTCGAGACGGTGTAAAAAGTTGCTGCATGTTAGGTCCCGGAAACTTCAGCGGCGACGAACTGCTCTCGTGGTGCCTCCGACGACCCTTCGTGGAGCGACTGCCGCCGTCCTCATCATCATTAGTGACTCTTGAAACCACTGAAGCCTTTGGCCTTGAAGCTGACGATGTGAAGTATGTAACACAACATTTCCGGTACACATTTGTGGACGAAAAAGTCAAGAGAAGTGCTAGATATTATTCTCCAGGATGGAGAACTTGGGCAGCAGTTGCTATTCAATTGGCTTGGAGGAGATATAGACACAGGTTGACGCTCACCTCGTTATCGTTTATTAGACCAAGAAGACCATTATCTCGATGTTCTTCATTATCGGAGGACAGACTCAGACTTTATACGGCTTTGCTTACTTCGCCAAAGCCTAATCAGGATGATTTTGATTTTTAAAAACAACAAAAGATTTACTCGTGGAACATATGTGTGGTACTATAGTTTGAATGTTCGTGTTACATCCCCCTCCCACTTAACTTCCACTTAACTTCCTTCAATTGTCCCAACCTTACACTCTCAAAAGTTACTAAGCAGCTAAAATTGATGAGGACTTACCTCATCAATATGTAACAAACCCAGTAATTTCTCACGAGTGGGGTATGGGAAGGGTAAGATGTACGCATTCTTACCCCTACTCTGGAAGAACGGAGAGGCCATGAAGTTATAATTTACTTGTTATTTTCTTCTCGAAAAAATCAAAGAACCACTAAGGCAACACTCCAGCTGTGAGCTACAGTTCCATTTTATGCTCCCCAGAAGAATAATGCTTCTAGAAAAAGGAATACAATGTCTACAAGAAAATAGCCAAAAGATTACATTCCTTATATCATGTTTATAACCGAAAGGAAGAACTTAAATCTCCAGCAATTATTCTACTTTTACATGAAGAACTGCATTGCCCTTCTCCAACATCCTTCTAAAGAAAGGCAAGTATATATAAAAGGAGTGGATCGGATTTTACATTACTATTCTGGCAAAAGATGAACTTACATAAAAAACCTTTACTGCTTTACACTGAATCCACTGCCTCAACCTGTTGCCGGGCAAGATACCTCTCCCTCCGCTCCTTCTGTAAGCATAGCGAGCAAAAACACATTGTTAGAGGAATGAAGTAGGCCAGGAATTACAGTGATTCATGTCTTTACACAAACATCAGATATACTTACCCATTCATCTACTATTAAACCTTCTCCCACAACTTTCGGACCTGTGTCAACTGGAGGTTTCTTGTCAGCTTCTGCTGCAGCCTCAGCTTGAGCCAACTGATGTTTTAGTTTATCCAGTGCCTTCAATCATTCAAATTACTTTGGTTGGAGATTGGACATTTGCACAATGTAGTACAACAACAAAATATAATATGTCTAACTCTTACTGGAGAAGGGCGTTCAGGGTCCAAAAACACCACCCTTAGAGTACGCTCAACAGTGACTCGATCCTTTTGTTCATCGAACTGCATAAAACAACCAATGAGGGTTACACCACTAAAGCTCATTTTGCTCATCAAACTGCATAAAACAGCCAATGAAAGCTACGCCACTAAAGCTACATTAGTACTGTGATACAGAGCAGATATTTGATATACCGGCAACCAAAAGCACATACCCCCACATATAGTTTTGATACAGAACAGATATTAGATATAAGGGCAACCAAAGCACAGACTCTCACCTATGTTTTACCTCTTACACTGTAAATTTTCTCCCAGGAATAGCACCCACGCCAAATATAGCGTAGATATGCAGAACGATAAAAGTTATGGCTGAAGAAATTGGAAAGAAATGGATTATGTATGAAGTTATTATCTTTCTCACTTTTAGGAAATTGAAAAGGTCAAAATTTTACATTTTGGAGTTGCATGCAAAAGCAACTATACATCATTAGAAGTTTCTAATCTCAACAATCAGCACTCTGTTCATCACAAAAGCCAGTGTTAAGATTTTAGCTGATTGAACTTTTGAGATTAGCCAAAAGAAAAAAGAGATTACAAAGAAATTTATCATAAAGAGAAACTTCACATCAAGCATATCTGTCAGAGGTTCGTCATCGTGACATAGTCATTAATCATTTTTCTGGGGCAAAGAAAAACATGAGAATGTGGAGGGCAGAGATGGAAATGTCCTCATTTAGATTAAGATTATAAACACATCTCTATGAGATTTCATCAATGCATTTTCTTTTCTGTAAATGAGTCGATACAACATAGCACCCTTTCAGCCGTCACCTACAGAAAAGAACCTCTGCAGCAGTTAACGTTTTTCTGGAACCCCAACCAAGTGGAGCAACTCCAACATAAGTGAAGGGAAAAGAAGAAGCAATCACGCCATGCGAATTTAGACAGCACCAATTATATTAGATTTAGATCCTCTGTGAAACGAATTTGTCTCGGAACAAAAGGGCATCAAATCCAGCGTTATCTAAGGTGAAAAGCGCAAGAAAACTCTAAGGTCTATTGGGGCTTTAAGCGCAAAGTGCAAAATTATGTGTGGACTTTAATGAAGAAAGACGCAAATGAACAAATACTACAAATATGCATGTTAAGTCCAAGACTAATATCTATAAGCATGAATACCAAATATATGGACAAAGAAATTAAAGAAAATTTATAATAAAGTGATATATCAATTGTTTAGTGTCGCCTCTTCAGGATTACACTCACTGGCAAGGAAAAGTATGTCTTAGAGTGGTGGATTTGTGTCTTAGGTCACAGGTTCAAGCCCCCACACCATGCAAAGCAAAGCCTGGTATTTAAGTGGAGAAGGGTAGAGGGGCGGGCCCATTATCTACCGAGTTTCGAAGGCTGCGATTGGTCCAAAGGATCGGTCCCAGACGGATTTCTCGGTCATCAAAAAAAATATGTCTTAGAGCCTTGATGACAACACTGAATCGCCTTTTGAGTGCTTCATGGCTTAAGCGCGCCTTTGATAACACTGATCAAATCCACAGCTTGTACCCTCATTGAACAATTACTAACATGTTTAATTGTAGATGGAAAGAAACGATGACCTAATAAGATGTCAATGTGGCCCAGGAACCAGTAGAATATTCGGGTATTAAATTTGACCGAACTCTCTTACCAAAGATTACACGAGCTATTTTTCTTAATCATTGTTCCTAAAATATATTTGAGCAAATTGGATTGGGTTCCATCCATCTAGAGATTTTCATAAATTCAAGATTGAAAATTTTCATTGCATGGATACTAATAAACAGGATGCTGCCAGTGACAAGTTCAATGTGTAACATGCGCTGAGAACAAAGTACACAAGCATATTTTCCAATGAACAGGGATGACGCCTAATCATTTTTCTGGTCACGGAATGCAATATAGCGAAACTTGCCATTTTTTAACACCAAGTAATTTGATTAACTTACCAACTCAGGTACATAATCAGTTCCTTCTTTCACCTTCAAACTCACGATCTTGAACTTTACCTTGGTCTTTTGATCTACTATAGGCTTCTCATTGTTCTCAGGGAGCTCAATAAACTTGAAGACTGTCAACCAGATATATAATAGAAAATAAATGTAGGATGTACGTACACTGAACACAAATGAGATATAAAATTAATGGAAACAAAACTGAGAAAAGAGAATACCAGTGGCAATCAAGATTTCACCAGGTGTAAGAATACCTCCAGAAGGTCGCATGTAGCAGCTTTTTGGTGCAGTAGTTTGAAACTTAGAAATTCAAAAGGAACAACAAATTTAACTTAAAATCCGAAAGGAAGTGGAAACTTAAGACTGCTGCTTATATTGTGTCATCCATATCAATTAATGTTTATGATGAAGATAACAATACAATATCTTTGAATCTAATTTTGCAAGATACATCACCAATTTTAGAGCTTAAAGAAAAGTTATAAATCACTAAGCTTCCACACGAAAAAAAGGATCTAAAACGATCCAGAAGAGGTGAAGTCATCACAAAACAATGACACCTCATATTCAATGTCCGTTTTAACTAAAAATATAAACTTTAAAAACTGCATTTGTTATAAATGCCAAAAGCCTCAAAGGTTGCAAAGAAATATAGATGAAAAAAATCAACTAGCACAAAAGGGTTGAAAAAAAATGGGGATAAGTAGTTTACCTTGAATGCAACATAAGATTTGCTTGTGTTCTTCATCCTTACAGCACTCTTCGCCTGCTTTCCGGGTTCATCTTCAGAACACAAAACCAAAAACAGGAACCAATATTCTCTGTCATTGTCAACATTACATAGCTAAACAAAAATTCTGTTTCCAACGTTTGATTACCTTAAATTGTGGAAATACTTCTCCTAAAAAATTACTTTAACCAAAATAATTATCTTCCTTTCACTTATGGGCACGAAACCGTTTTGCTTTACAAATATCACAACTCTTATTACATATCACATGATACTATCATATACTTTCCTTCGTCCCATTTTGTGTGATACTATTTTCTATTTAGTATATTCCTAAAAGAATGATATATATTCAGTGTTATCAAAGACTCGCTTAAGCCCTGAAGCTAGGCTCAGAACATGTTGAGCGCTTAACATCGCTTTGCAGGCGCTTCAATGTCTCATCAAGGCTCTAAGATATATTTTTCCTTACCAATGAGTGTAATCTTGAGAAGGCGACACTAAACAATTGATATTTCACTTTATGGTAATTTGTTTTTAATTTTTTTGTCCATATATTTGTTATTCATGCTTACAATTATTGGTCTTGGACTACATATACACATTTTTACTTTTTCTCCGGTTGCGCCTTTTTTCATTAAAGCTCACACTTTATTTGGGCTTTGCACTTAAAGCCCCAACACGTCTTAGAGCTTTTTTGCATTTTTCGCCTTTAATAACACTGTATATATTCATATTCAGAAATTTAAACTTTTAATTACCGTTAACTAAATGATAGGAGTACTATTTTCTATTTAGTATATTCCTAAAAGAATAATACATATTTATATTCATAAATAACTAAGGTTTATACTTTTAATTACCGTTAATTAAATGATGTATAGCAATACAATTTTTATGACTTATTTTAGAGCACAAGTTTCAAAAGTATTTTTTATTCACTTCTAATCAAACAACTTATCATAAATTGAGACAGAGGTAGTATCATATCTTCATTTAAAACGACCTAAAAATGGAATAACGAGAAGAAGTAGTTAACATGTAAGTAAATAAAGTCTACTCACAAGGAAAGTAGAGTTTGCTAGCAGGATCAAGACGGAGCCTACGCCTACGCCAAGCCGGAAATATTGATTTAGTGAAGGGGCAGAGCCACCCGACTTTTCCGTCGGAGGGTTGTCGCTTGTGGAGGTCGGCGGTAGCCATGGCCCGGAGCGTAGTGGAGTTCAGACGATAAATTACGATTTCAGACCATAAAAATTAGGGGAATTAATGTCGTCGTTTATGTGGGAGCTTTAGGTTGACTCAAGTTTTAGAAGGCTTTAAGGTCAGAAACAGTGGTATTATATCAGTAATAATAATCAAAGAACAGAAAAATCTTTTGTTCACTTTTCTTCCATAGGAGATCTGAAGGAAACCTCCCAGCAAAATCCAAAGTTTGTGGGGCCAATTTTACAAAGCCATGGATTTAAAGAATTGAACTAATTTAAGAGCATAGTTTTTAAAAGAGTTAAGCATTTTTTATACAAATCTTAAATTCACATATAGTTTAGAAAAAAAAAGATTTTTAAAATTTATTATCTTAGATATGTTATAGAAGTAACATTTATGTGCCTGTAAGATTTTTGAAATGCCAATAATATTTGTGTGATAATAAGATTTATTAAATACTATGTGTGATTTCAAACATTAAAAAATTTATCAATAAATATTAAAAAAAAAAAAAAAGGGTCAGAAATACCCATTGACTATGCAAAAAAGGATTATTTATACTCTATTATACTTTCAGTCCAATATTGTCCTTGATATTATAGAATAGATGCAAAAAATACCTCTCCTCATTAGTTATTAGTGTCCTCCCCCACGAAACATGTGGGCCTAATATTTTACTGAAATAGATGTCACGTGACATGCTATCTTATTAATTTAATCCCAAAATTTTCGGCCAAAATTTTTATCAGTCAGTTAAAATTCTCGTAATCTCCATATTTATGAAATGCATTAAACTATATGAAGACATAACATAAGTAATCTAAGACTGAAACTAAAGAAGAGAAAAAATAAAAGAAATATTAAAAAAAAGGTAGGCCAACGAAAAAAAGAACATAGGCCAACGAACTCACTGCCTGAGGTATTACAAGTAAACAGGTATAGCTCAGGCAAGCATACGCTATACCTGGTCAAACTCGACCAGACGTCCGTTAGCATGAGATAGAGGTGTTCATAAAATTCGAAAAATCAAACCAAATCGATAATCGAACTAAACCAACTAAAACGATCAATACCTTTTAGGGTTTGGTTTGGTTTTAATTTTGAATTTTAAAAATCGTTCAAATTTAATTTTATTTTGGTTTTAATTAAAAATAACCTAAAATCCGAACCAAACCGATTATAATATATATATATATATATATATATATATATTATAATATATATATATATATATATATATTTTTTAAATAAAGTTTCTAAAATTTTATGGTACATAATAGTCGTTTGTATTTTTAGTCTATCTTTTTTCTATTATAATAATCTAATTCTTTACTTTTACATTCTAGTTTGATTGATAGTTTTTTTACTAAGTACAAGAATTTATTTAATATTAAAAATAATTAACTTTTAATTGAATACTTAAATTATTCATCACTATTTGATTCAATTATTACTAATATATCTTGATAAATGATAGATTTCTCAAAGTTGGTTTGATAGTGTTATGTTGAAAATATAATCATCGGAGTTTTGTAGTGTAAGTCTTATATTTAAGAAAATAACCAATAAATAACCGGAAAAAAATAGAAAAACCAATCAAAACCGACTTAATTGGGTTAGTTTGGAACCAATCAAAACCGACTTATTTGGGTTAGTTTGGTTGTTTCACCTCCCAAAGAGCAAAGTTGGCTTAACGAGCCCAAATGAGGAAGCAGGAGCGCAATATTTGAAAAACTGACTTACTTGATTGAATTTTTTATTTTTTTTAAAAAAAAATCGACTCAAACCGAATTGTGAACACTGACTTACTTGATTTAATATTTCTTTTTTGGAAAAATCAACTCAAACCGAACTATAAACGCCCGTGGCCTGAGATGTTTGGTTAGGATATACAACATGCCTGGCATAATTGTTCTTTCCTTCTTTTTAATGACCACATTTTAGTTCTTCGAGTTAATTTTGAATTACTTTGATTCCAAAGCAACTAAATGAGTACTACCTAAACAAATAAAAATAAAATAATAATAACAGTACTAATAGAAAAAAAGTTATCCATCTTATCTCAAAGGTATACTAATTAAGGTTTAGTAATAATTTGATTGTTGGCCGATCTCTTTAGATATGCTATCCGGAGATAGGAGGAGTCGATAATTATTCTTTGGCTCAGTGAGTGTCGTAACAGGTAACATAGGCAGCCAATTTTGATCTCAACACTCTGCCTTTTGGTCTAGTTCTGAGTATTCACCGGGTATAATAAGCTTATCCTTTCGATAAATATTACTTTCGGTAGAAGATTATCCATACCGGGTATAATAAGTTTATCCTTTCGATACTCCGTTATGGATAAACATTACTCCCGGTAGAAGATTATTCATACCGGGTATAATGAGTTTATCCTTTCAGTACTCCGTTATGGATAAACATTACTCTTAGTATAAGATTATCCATATCTGGTATAGTAGCAGCTTACACAGCAGCTTGTAGTAGCTTACACAGCAGCTTGTAGTAGCAGCTTACAGTAGCAGCTTACACAACAGCTTCCATTCTTCTATAAATAGAAGAGTTTGCAGTTCATTATGTATATCAATTTGAATGCGAATGATATATCAGTTTCTCTCTATACTTTTCTTTACTTTACAGTCTTTATTTTATAATACGTTATCAGCACGAGACTCCAGCATCTCGAGCAAATACTTTGAAAGTATCTGAGAATATGGATAATTCTCAAATTATGTTTCGATCAAAGACAAATCATGAAGATATTTGTGTTATTGATAGTGGAACAACTCATGCCATATTCAAGGACCGGAAATATTTTTCTTATTTGCATAAGAAAAAAGCAATTGTTTCAACAATTTTTGGTAATATAAGTTTGATTGAAGGCTCTAGAAGAGCCATTATATTTTTATCTAAGGGAACAAACTTATCATAGACAATGCATTGTTCTCCTCCAAGTCCCGAAGAAACTTGTTGAGTTTTATAGATATTTGTCACGACCCAAAGGGGTCATCACCTGTTTTAATTAATTTTGTGCTCTCGAGGCCTTAAAAACCTCATTCAGAGTCACCTTGATTTACATGCACAGTCCGGGCGCGTAGCCGGAAAGCTGAAATATGAAATTTTGTGAAAAATACTAAGTTTTGATATTAAAATGAATAAATTTAACTTTGGTCAAATTTTTGGGTAAACGGACCCGGACCCGTAATTTAACGGTCCCGGAGGATCCGTAGAAAAATGTGGGACTCGGGCGTATGCCCGGAATTGAATTTCGAGGTCCCGAGCCCGAGAAATGAATTTTTAAAAGAAAGTATTTTTCTGAAATTGTTAAGAAAAAATTGAAATGATAATTGATTAGAACGTTCTGGTATCGGGCCCGTATTTTGGTTCCGGCGAGCGGTAAAGGTCTTATATGTGAATTAAGATATTTCTATAAAGTTTGGTTGAAAACGGACGTCGTTTAACGTAATTCGGACCAAAATTGGAAAATTCGATATTTTAATAAAGTTTGAGGGAAAACTCTTGATTTTGAGGTTTGATTCATTATTTTGATGTTATTTCGGCGATTTGATCGCACGGATAAGTTCATATGATGTTGTTGAGTTAGTTCATGTATTTGGTTAGGAGCCCCGAGGGCTTGGGTGTGATTCGAATGTGTTTCGGGATAGTTTTAGACTTAGAAAAATTGCAGAAACGGTTGTTTGTTGTTGTCCAGCCTTTTGTGCTATGCGATCGCATATCTATGTTCCCGATCGCATAGTGTAAATTTTCAGGAGTTCAGTTTGTTCTATGCGATCGGATAGTTCCTCTCGCGATCGCATAGTGTTAGCCTGAGAAGTCCTTATTTTGTTCTACGCGATTGCATTATTGCCTACGCGGTCACAATGTGTTAGCCCAGCTTTATCATTTCCTCTACGCGATCGCATACTGTTATTCGCGATCGCAGAGCCTTGTCCCATTTACTCTATGCGATCGCACTCCTTTTCCCACAATCGCATAGGCTAAATTCGCCCAGTTAATTTTTTTTAAACTTTAGAAACATTAACTACGAGATTAATTAGAAATTTCACGAAATCTCTTCATCTCCAAGCTCTTAGGCGACCATTGAAGTGCTTCTTCACCAAAACCTCTTGGGTTAGTGATTCTTAACTTATTTTCTTCCATTTCCTTCAATATCTATTGAATTCCTAGGCCTAAAATATGTGATTTAAGGTAGAAAATTGGGTATTTTGGTAGAGTTAGGGCTTTTTTGATTTTTCTTGATTTGGACCTCGTTTTGGGGTCGAATTTGAAAAACAGATTATATATTCGGGCTCGTCGGTAAATGGGTGATTTGGTTTTGGTCTGAACCTCGTGTTTTGACCAAGCGGGCCCGGGGTCGATTTTTGGGATTTTGGGAAGAATGCTTGGAAAGCTATAATTAGGCATTGGGTTCGCATTGTTTAGCATTTATTGATGTATTGAAGTTATTATTGTATAGATACAATCGATTTGGGGCCGAATTCGAGAGAAAAAGCGGTAATTGAGGATTGATTTTGGCCGTAGAAGTTCGAGGTAAGTGTTTGGTCTAACCTTAGCTTGAGGGATTAGGAGTTGTGTCCTATTTGCTATTTGTTTCTTGCTGAGTACGACATATAGGCATGGTGACGAGTATCTATACGTTGGTGTCAAGCATGACCGTGAGTCTTATATTGTGATTTTCATGACTTCGTTGTATTATTCATGCCTTGGTGGGTATTTATGTTTGTTGTGTAAAGTTGTGGAAAGAATTGTGACTTCTGCACATTGAGGAGCGTTGGCTCCAGTTGTAGAACGAATTGCAAAAGTATAAGTGATAATTGAACCTCTAGAGCATTGGCTCGAGTTGTGAAGTAAAAGTGACAAAGAGAAGATATCATTATGTTACCCCCTTGGCAGGCTATTGTTGAGTTGTGGTTCCCTTGCATTGTGTTCTTAGTTGATATTACGGATGCTTAGGTTGATGATTCCTTGTTTTAGGTGTTGTAATAAGTTTAGTTATAGCTAAAGTAGTTAGACGTTGAAATGAGATTAGTTATAGCTGGAGTAGTTAGTTATTGTAACAAGTTTAATTATTGTTGAGGTAGTTAGGTGTCGGGACGAGTTTGATTATAGTTGAGGTAGTTAGATGTTGGAACAAGTTTGGTTATAGCTGTTTCTCCACTTTCGAGATAGTGTAGACCTTATTGATCCCTTGTCGGGATTTTTGTTATAATTTCAAATACAATATTATATACGGATCGGGTTGCATGCTGCAACAATATTATATCGGGTTGCACGCCGCAACAATATTACATATGGATCGGGTTGCACACCACAACAATATTATATATGGATTGGGTTACACGCCGCAATAATATTATATATGGATCGGGTTGCACGCCGGAACAATAATATATATGGATTGGGTTGCATGCCGCAACAATATTACATATGGATCGGGTTGCACGCCACAATAATATTATATATGGATCGGGTTGCACGCCGCAATAATATTACATATGGATCAGGTTGCACGCAGCAACAACATTATATCTGTGTCGGATTGCACGGCGATAATATTATATATGGATCGGGTTGTACGCCGCAACAATATTATATATGGATCGGGTTGCACGCCGCAACAATATTATATACGAATCGGGTTGCACGCCGCAACAAAAGAATATAATAAAATGGGAGCTGGTGAGCGGGTGGTACGCCTACCACAAGATATAATGATATGGGAGCGGGTGGTACACCTACCACAAGATGTTAAAAGAGAGTGAAATATGCCTTGTCTTCCTTACTTTTGTTAAAGGTTGAATTTTGATTCCTTTATAGTTCTTTTGATATTCTGTTTTTACCTGTTATTTACCGAAGCATGTTTCCCCCTCCCATCTCTAGTTGCTTATTTCTGCTTTATTTTCCGCTCTATATTATATAACTGCACATATTTATTTGGTAGTCTGGTCCTAGCCTCGTCACTACTTCGCCGAGGTTAGGCTAGGCACTTACCAGCACATGGGGTCGGTTGTGCTAATACTACACTCTACACTTTTTTGTGTAGACTCCAGTGTTGTAGACTTCGGACCGTGGTGGGATTGCTGATTCTAGCTCATCAGGCGACCCGAGGTAGTTCTGCAGGCGTCCACGGGCCTTGGTGTCTTCTTCTATCTACTATTCCTGTTTCTTTCATGTATTTCCAGAGACAAGGTTGTATTTATTTCTTTCAGGACTTTATTTTTAGTATTCTTAGACCGTCTGTGAAACTATGATACTAGTTCTGGGTAGTTGAGGCTCAAGCACTTGTATTGGATTCATGTTCTGCTAGCTTTTTTTTTTCTTCTGCTTATGTTAAATTTTGTTGTTTAAATGATATTGTTTCGCAATTGTTATTAAATATAAAATGGATAAAAAGGTAAGTTATTCACATAATTGGCTTGCCTAGCTCACATTAGCAAGCACCATCACGACTCACGAGGGTGGAAAATCCGGGTCGTGACAAGTTTGTATCAGAGCTCTAGGTTACATGGGTCTCACAGTTAGCAGACAAGCTTAGTAGATTCTGAGAGATCGGTACAGAGACGTCTGTATTTATCCACCAGAGGCTATAGAGTTAGGAAAAGTTTCACTTTTATTCTTACATGTTGTGCGATTTTGTTCTCTCAATGCTAAATTGAAATCTCTACTCTTGTCCTTTCGCGAATAGCAAGGTCATGTACTGCTTCTTCAGCTGAGCAGCAGCACAGACTAGTGATGGATCAACTTCATCTTCGGAGGCCTTGAGGAGGTAAGGTATTAGAGGTGGAGGTAAAGGCAATAGAAGTGGAGGTGTAGGTATTGTTCTGGTATGTAGTAGAGAAGCTTCGATTATATTCTACGTCGTATCTGGCCATGCCTAATGATTCTTTGAGTGCCATGTTTATGTGTCTACGCCGGTGGGTGATTCTATTATGGTGGATTGCGTCCATTGTTCGCGTATAGTGTTTATTGGAGGTTTTGAGACTCGTGTAGATTTGCTTCTTCTAGACATGGTTGGTTTCGATGTTATTTTGGGGATGGACTGGTTATCACCTCACCATGCTACCTTGGACTGTCATGCCAAGACTGTGACCTTAGCTTTATCGGGTATGCCTCGTTTAGAGTAGAGAGGGACTCCTGGTCATTCTACCCACAGTGTTATATCGTATACGAAGGCTCGGCGTATGGTCGAGAAGGGGTGTTTGGACTATTTAGCCTATGTTCGTGATTCCAGTGTTGAGGTTCCCTCTATTGATTCTGTGCCCGTTGTTTGTGAGTTCCCTGATGTTTTTCCCTCAAACCTATCAGGTATGCCACCTGACAGAGATATTGACGTCTGCATTGATTTGGCTATGGGCACTCAGCCCATTTCTATCCCGCCGTATCGTATGGCCCCGTATGAGTTGAAAGAGTTGAAGGAGCAGTTGCAAGATCTGCTTGAGAAGGGTTTCATTAGACCCAGTGTTTCGCCTTGGGGTGCGTCGGTGTTGTTTCTCAAGAAGAAGGACGGATCGATGAGAATGTGTATTGATTACTGGCAGTTGAACAAGGTTTCAATCAAGAATAAGTATCCATTGCTGAGGATTGATGATTTGTTTGATCAGCTTCAGGGTGCCAAGGTAATTTTCGAAGATTGACTTGAGATCTGGCTACCATCCGTTGAGGATTTGGGCATCTGATATCCCTAAGACATCTTTCTGCACTCGATACGGGTATTATGAGTTCTTGATTATGTCATTCGGGTTGACAAATGCCCTAGCAGCTTTTTACGGACTTGATGAACCGAGTGTTCAGGCCTTATTTGGATTCATTCTTGATAGTTTTCATTGATGATATATTGATATATTCCCGCAGTCAGGAGGAGCACGAGCAGTACCTTAGAGTGGTTCTTCAGACTTTGAAGGATAGACAGTTATATGCAAAATTCTCTAAGTATGAGTTCTGGTTAGGTTCAGTTGTATTTCTGGGTCATGTTGTGTTAGCAGAGGGTATTTAGGTTGATCTGAAGAAGATTGAGGCAGTCAAGAACTGGCCTAGACTAGCATCAACTACAAAGATTCGGAGTTTCTTGGGATTAGCAGGCTACTACCGTCGGTTTGTGGAGGGGTTTTCCTCTATTGCAACCTCGACGACCAGATTGACCTAGAAGGGTGCCCAGTTCAGATGGTCGGACGAGTGTGAGGCGAGATTTTAGAAGCACAAGATAGCTCTGACTACGGCACTAGTGTTGGTTTTGCCCACAGGTTCAGGGTCTTATACAGTCTATTGTGATGGTTCCCGTGTTGGGCTTGGAGCAGTGTTGATGCAGGATGGCAAAGTTATTGCCTTTCCTTCGAGGCAGTTGAAGATTAACGAGAAGAACTATCCAGCTTATGATTTGGAGTTGGCATCCATAGTTCACGTACTAAAGATTTGGAGGCATTATCTGTATGGCGTGGCATGTGAGGTGTTCACTGATCACAAGAGTCTCCAGTACTTATCCAAGCAAAAGGAGTTGAATTTGAGGCAGCGAAGGTGGTTGGAGTTGCTGAAAGATTATGATTTCACTATTTTATATCATCCGAGAAAGGCCAATGTGGTAACCGATGCTTTGAGTAGGAAGTCAGCCAGCATGGACAGTCTTGCTTATATTCTGATCGGTGAGAGGCCGCTTGCTTTGGATGTTCAGGCTTTAGCCAATCAGTTTATAAGACTGGATGTTTCTGCGCCCAGTCGTGTGTTAGCTTGCACGGTCGCTCTTTCTTCATTATTGGAGCGTATCCGTGATCGACAGTATAATGATCCCCATTTGTGTGTCCTTAGAGACACAGTGCAACACGGAGGTGCCAGGCAGGTTACCTTAGATGATGATGGAGTCTTGAGATTTCAGGGTCGAGTATGTGTATTATTGGTGGCATACAATATAGAAGGATATCGTTGCATATGTGGCTCGGTGTTTGAATTGTAAGCAGGTTAAGTACGAGCATCAGAGGCCTGATGGTTTATTTTAGAGGATTGAGCTTCCCAAATGGAAGTGGGGGCAGATCACTATGGACCTTGTTACTAGACTCCCACAGACTCGGAAGAAGTTCGACGCAGTATAGGTCATTGTTGATGGCTGACCAAGTCAGTGCATTTCATTCATGTGGCAGTCTCCTATTCTTCTTAGAGGTTTGCTGAGATCTATATTCCGGAGATTGTTCGCCTTCATGGTGTGCCCGTGTCTATCATTTCGGAATGGGGTACATAGTTTACCTCGCACTTATGGAGAGCAGTTCAGCAAGAGTTGGCCACACGGGTTGATCTGAGCACATCATTTCATCCCCAGACGGACATTCAGTCCGAGCGGACTATTTAGATCTTAGAGGATATGCTCTGAGCTTGTGTTATTGACCTTGGAGGTTTGTAGGATCAGTTTTTGCCTTTAGTAGAGTTTGCCTACAACAACAGCTATCAGTCGAGCATCCAGATGGCTCCTTATGAGGCTTTATATGATAGGCAGTGTCGGTCTCCAGTTGGATGGTTTGAGGTTGGAGAGGCTCGGTTGTTGGGTACGGATCTGGTTTAGGAGGCCTTCGACAAGGTCAGGATTATTCAAGATAGGCTTCGTTCAGCTTAGTCCAGGCAAACGAGCTATGCAGACCGCAAGGTTCGAGATGTGGATTTTTTGGTCGGTGAGCGGGTATTGCTTCGAGTGTCGCCTATGAAGGGAGTAATGAGGTTTGGAAATAAGGGCAAGCTTAGCCCTAGGTTCATTCATCCGTTCGAGATTCTTGATCGAGTGTGGGTCGTCACATTCTCCACCTCTAAAATAACCGTTCGTCCTCGAACAGACAAAAGAAGGAAGTACCTGAGTCGGGGAATAGATGAGGATAACGGCTCCGTATATCAGACTCGGACTCCCAAGTCGATGCCTCAGGAGGCTGACCTCTCCACTGAACACGAACAAAAGGGAAACTCTTACATCTCAACTGACGAACCTGCCGGTCTAGAATAGCTACCGGCTCCTCCTCATAAGAGAAGTCCTTATCCAACTTGACAGTGCTGAAATCTAACACGTGGGCTAGATCGCCGTGATACCTTCGAAGCATGGACACATGAAACACTGGATGTACGGCTAATAATCTCGGCAGCAAAGCAAGTCTATAAGCCACCTCCCCGATCCATTTGGGCGCCCGCGCTCACTTTGGGGGTTCAGACTCCGGAGGGGCTTCTACAGCCTAAGTGCAATATTAATATCACTCCTGTTGCGGCGTGCAGACCGATCCATGCATAGTCATGAATGCACATTAGCCCCTTGGGCATTAATCACATAGCAATTCTCAGCTAAAATACCAGTTAAACATCAATTAAGTTTTCAAATCTTAGAAAGATGGATGAGTTCGCAACATACCATTTTAAAACCTGAGACTGAGATGAAAATATGCACAGTATTGCCAAGACAGTGATACCAATACCTGAAGGATTCAAATATTCGGCACGAAGCCCAAAACATGATAATCAATCCAGTTCATGATAATTAATATCCTTATTAGGGTGCCAATTCAATTTCAAGCAATTAGGTAGTGTTTTTATTAAGCGGGACGGACCAAGTCACAATCCCCAATGGTGCTCTACCCCACGCCCGTTATCCGGCATGCAAGTCACCTCAATACAGCACTATGATGTGCAAGTCCGGGGTTTACAAACCCTCAGGACATCATTTACAAGTATTACCCACCTCGAACCGGCGAAAAATCTAGCCCGCGACGCCTTTACTCCTCAAACCGGTCTCCACGCGCGTCGAAACTAGCCAAAATCAGTACACATATATCATAATATGCTAATGGGACATAACACAATCGAAAGAACTCGAAAAATACTCAAAAATACGAAATAGGCAAAACCCGAGCCCCGGGCCCGCTTCTCAAAAAATTATGAAATTACATTTTCGGAATCCTCGTCTCGCCACGAGTCCGTATATATAAAATTTATCAAAATCGGAGTTCAAATGAGCCACCAAATCCCAATTTTAGAGTTTTTGCTCCAAGTCCTAATTTCTTAGAATTTTGCTATGTTTTCATGAATTTCAAGCATGATTCTTCAATAAAAGCATGTATTTAACTCATAAAACTTACCTTCAACGATTCCCAGTCGAAACCCCTTCAATTCCCGTCCAAAAGCTCTCAAGAATGACCAAAAATGTTAGAAAAATGGGTTGTTTTCGCGACTGGTGTGTTTTAAGACATTCTGCCCAGGTATTTTACTCATCGCGATCGCGTAAAATGCTTTGCAATCGCGGAGAACAATTTTATGGCCCAAAATTTACCCTTCGCAATCGCGGTCAACCCTTCGCGATCGCAATGCACAATTCCGGCTCCTCCGGACAGGCTTCAGTATAATGGTCATAACTTTTTGCACACAACTCCAAATGATAAATGGTTTGATGTTTTGGAAACTAGACACATAGGGTATAACTTTCATTTGTTGCTCATTTCCTAAATCCTTATAAATTTTGAGATATAAGCTTCCAAATTCATTTATTTATATTAGAGATCCTTCTCGGACAGCCTATAGTTTAACGTCCATAGCTTTTGCCACAGATGTCCAAATTATGATTTCTTTAGCTTTCTGAAAACTAGACACGATTATCTACAATTTTCGTTTTTGAATCACCTCAAAATGCTTTGTCGATAAAAAGATATGAGCTTCCGAATTAGGATCAATGCAACAGAAATTTCCTTCTTCGCGATCGCGGAGCATTTTACGCGATCGCGATTCATTAATTTTTTCCTCACATTTTTCTCACCGCGATCGCGACCCATTGTCCGCGATCGCATAGAACACTGATACAGATAGAAACCAGCAGTTAAAAATATCCTAGAACTGGTCCGAAACTACCCCGAAACTCACCCGAGGCCCCCCGGGACCTCAACCAAAAGCACCAACGCATCCTAAAACCTCATTCAAACTTGTTCCAATCATCAAAACACATCTAACAACGCTAAAACCATTAATTCACCATAGATTCAATCATAAGTTTATCAAATTCTTTCAAAACTCACATTCGATCCGAAACCCATCCAAACGACGTCCGAATAACCTGAAATTTTGCGGACAAATCCAAAATCACCTAACGAAGCTACTGCAACTCTCGGAATTCCATTCCGACTCCCGGATCAAAATATCACCTATCAACCGGAATCCGCCAAAATTCCAACTTCGCCAAAATAGGCTAACTTCTTCACCGGATCTCCAAAATTACTTCTGATTGTGCTCCTAAGCCTTAAATCATCACCCGGAGCTAACCGAATCATCGAAATTCAATTCCGAGCCCTCTAATCACATAGTCAACTTCCGGTTGACTTTTTTAAAACAAGCTTCCTTCCAAGAGGTTATGTGCCTTATTTTCAACCAAAACCAATTCAATTACACCCGATCAACTCTAACACTGATATAAAAATATGAAGCAACACAATAAGGGGAAAACGGGGCGGTAATACCTAGACGACGGGTCGGGTCGTCACATAACCCGTCATCGTTCGATCGAGGTCGAACTCTTATTTTTTTGGCGAAGGCCCTTAGCCTTAAAGAGTGTTATTTCGAACTTGTTGAAATAGTAACCCGTCGCTGTTGGATCGAGGTCGAACTCTTCTCTTTTTGGGAAGGCCCTTGGCCTTAAAGGGTGTTATTTCGAACTTGTCAAAATAGTAACCCGTCATCGTTCGATCGAGGTCGAACTCTTCTCTTTTTGGCGAAGGCCCTTGGCTTGTCGAAATAGTAACCCGTCGTGATTCTATCGAGGTCGAGCTCTTCTTTTTTTGCGAAGGCCTTGGACTTAAAGGGTGTTATTTCGAACTTGTCGAAATAGTAACCCATCGTTGTTCAATCGAGGTCGAACTCTTCTCTTTTTGGCAAAGGCCATTGGCCTTAAAGGGTGTTATTTCGAACTTATCGAAATAGTAACCCGTCGTCGTTCGATCGAGGTTGAACTCTTCTTTTTTTGGAAAAGGACCTTGGCCTTAAAGGGTGTTATTTCGAACTTGTCGAAATAGTAAGCCGTCGTCGTTCAATTAAGGTTGAACTCTTCTCTTTTTGGCGGAGGCCCTTGGCCTTAAAGGGTGTTATTTCGAACTTGTTGAAATAGTAACCCGTCGTCGTTCGATCGAGGTCGAACTCTTCTCTTTTTGGCGAAGGCCCTTGGCCTTAAAGGGTGTTATTTTGAACTTGTCAAAATTAGTAACCCGTCGTTTTTCGATCGAGGTCGAACTCTTCTCTTTTTGGCAAAAGCCCTTGACCTTAAAGGGTGTTATTCCGAACTTGTTGAAATAGTAACCCGTCGTTAGTCCCAGTTTTTGGAGAGGCAGATATCTTCTAGGGGAGTCCCAATCTGCTTGACACTGCTCGTAACGAAGGGTGCAATGTCGTAGAATGTGAAACATTGTTGTTTCGCTTAGGTTCGCCCTGTGCACAAATTGTGGTTTCCTTGTCTAGCTCCTGTCTTCCGGCCCGGAGGTATCATCGGCGGGCGGTATTGTAGTTGTTTTGCGGTAGTTTTTCGTCCTTCAATTGAGATGTTTTCTTTTATTTGTTCGCCTGCGCGGCCATTGTATTCCTACTTGAGCAGAGATTAGGAGGTGATTTGGAATGAAACTTCCTTTGTCCTCCGTCTAGCGGTCCGATGGGGGAGAACTGATGGGTAACATCGCTTGCCTTGTTTGACGTGTCGATGGTTGATAGGATGAAGGTTTCTGAGCTTGACAATTTTGTTCGACTCTCCTCCCCCTACTGCGCTGCTCCTTGTCTCGCGCGGGTTGGATTTTTCCTTCGCGTTCTTTTGGGTGGGTGATCGTATTTCTTGGTCTTTGATCTGGGAGAGACTAAGAAATTTCACTAAGAAATTCCCACAGACGGCGCCAAATAGTTTGATTCAAAAGTTATTGAAACTCTTTTGAACAAATCAATCAAAGATGAAGGGGTAAATCCTAGTCAGACATAATAAATTCCAAATCAAAGAGCCAGCAACTTGGATCACATACAAGATGAAGGGATGTAGATGATCTTATTGAGGCTTAATGCAATGTTTTCCATCAAACGATGAGGAGACCATTTTACATGTTTTCCTAGAGATTCGTAGATCTCCATCAAGATCATTAGAAGAGAGCCGTTTAGTTGTTGGAGGAGAAAAAAGGCGCAGTTCCCC
>MU673881.1:26588-38820 GCA_026770625.1 Nicotiana glauca | reverse complement strand
CCCCCCGCGAAAGTTTCCCCTTGCTATATATAGTTGTAGCACCCTTGCCCTTTGCTGGGTTACATGTCCTTTTGCCTCCAATGTGCTTTTTGATGTACCTTTAAGCACCGCCCTTGCTAACTCGTCGGATGTTAAGGAGGAGATATGAAGTGGGCTATATTATTCTTCGTTGTCCGATTATTCAGGCGGGACGTTGGTCAATTCGGTCGCAACAGTCAGATTTTGACCAATACAATAACATCCAAGCCTTTTTTACAACAATTTTTTATGTTACAACTTTGCAATCAATTAATTGTAGGAAATATCACTTTGTAAGTTCTAACAAGCAACCTGAAAACGTAAAAGACTCGTGTAAATTTGGAATAGGAAAAAGTAAAAGATAAAGTTGGGGACATAGTATTGTGCCATTTTTTTCACACATTCCACCTTACTGTCTTTGGTCAATTTTACGATGTTTCGTTTATTATCATTCCAATACGGGGTCTAAACGTCACGCACTGACTGTGACACCAACATTTTGCTTCAAGCAAGTACAGCAAATCACCATTCCACAAAATATTATTATGAAAAATCAGGGCATTAAAAGTTATAACATAGATCATATTAACCAAAATTGCGAGGACTAGTAACAAAACCTAATCTAGAATTGAAATACTCAGTTGAAGTTAAGAGTGATGATTGCTAAGTTGGTAGAGCACCTCCACATTAGAAGAGCTATTTATGTGGGTTAAAAAAGAAAGAAAAAATAAGTGAGACTAGAAGCAAACTGGTAACATGCCAGTAATGCAAACTATTAATACTAATATACAATATAATTGGTATCATGATCAAATGATGTAGCTGCTACAGAAGGCCTAAACTGTTTTTTATATGGTGGTGTCCCTACGAGCGTGTGCATACCTCGATTATTTTATCTGGTACATCCTACCTCCTATCAGCGCAAGTATCGCATAACTTTACCCATCGAGACCTTCAAAACGGCTAACTAGAGACGTGTTATGTCAAAACCATCTGGTATCCGGAAAGTGTCAGCTGCACCCAACTTTCTCCTCTCTTCTGAGTCATCTTCAAAATCTTTTTCATGATTGTTGTCTTTCTCTTCCTCGTGAAGGTGATTTGAGGTAGGCGCATTGATACTTGTGGATCGGCAATGTGGACTGGCGAGCATGTTTACTTGACCAAAATGGGATATTTCTATAACCACCGTGTCATCGTCCGTGGGAAGTCGTTGCTTCCATGGTTCCCCATCCATCCTCATAAATGTATGCTCAGCTGCACCCTTCTGAAACTCAAATTGGATTCTGTTCGCCTACAGATATAAAATAGAGAACAACATTATAAATCCATGATAAAACCAAAGAGCATTAGCTTCTCTGTATTATGAGCACTTATTAAGCAAAGAACTTAACAAAATGCACCAGAGAAACACATTGAATTGATCAAACATATACCGATCCCAAGAATTTTTCCTGATATAAAAACCTGTGCAAGACGCGTCCCATGTCCTCCTGGAGTAAACAGAATAAGTCCATGCCAAGCATCTCGGAAACCAACAACCTCAAGCAGACCATCATCAACATATGGAGGAGTAAGCTCCCTCTGTTAAAGCAAAAAACATAAAGCAATACACAAAATGTTTTACTAGACGAATACAGCCAACTAATCTTATTAACACAGTATTCATCATAGATATAAGGAAAATATAGAAACTGACTTCATGCAGCTTCTTCTTGTTAGGTTTTCCCCAAGGATTAAGTCCTCCAGAAAAGCTGGGCAAATTAAGGCAGATGATAGACCTAATGCTGCACATAGAAACAACAATATCATAGGTCTTTACCAGCTCATGAACATCTATTTGTGAAGGTTTCCAAAACTTGTGTCATCTATTCACCTACTGGAGATCTAAAAGTAAAAAAAGGAAAAAAAGCAAATGGTGCAGGTTATAGAGCATCATACTGCTACCTTTTAGGTATGTGAAGGTCTATCCATTCTCCTGGCCTTTTCATTATTTTGACATTTGCTAGCTGTGCAATGTTTCTGCAGGAAAAAAAACTGATTCATTCAGTGTTTAGTTTGAAATGACCTGTCGTTATAAGAGAGGACTGTTACATCACCATCCTCACATACTAATGGAACACAGAACAAAGATCAATTGACATATGAATAAATTCTTTGCAGTTGGTGACAAAGTATAAAGATGCCAAGATCATAAATGTCATGTTACACAACTATCTGATATCAAATAAAGGCAAATATAAAGCATGAGAATGGTACTGAGGATTCATAATGAGATAAATATACTGATGCTATACCACATATTCCTAATAACATAGACTATGATATTACGGAAGGTCCATTTCCTGGCATTATGGCCATATAGTCCATTAAATATCTAAAGTGTTTTGTCGCTAGGTCATACATAATAGTTTTATCTTCCTTCTTCTAGCACATGCAAAAAGAAACCTCTTGGAACTATCACTAAAAATATTTCCCAAACCATATTGATGTTCATACTGGCAGGGGAGAAAGGTAGTGGACTGTGTTAAATCAAATAAAGAAAGAAATGATATGACCATCGATATATACAGGTTAACCTTGACTAGAAGACTAACCTTGAAGATGGATGCACGAAAGAAGTGCAAAACCATCCTTGTTTACATACAAGCTTTCCATAAGTTCTCTAAACAAATCGTAAACACAGAGAAAGGACTATCAGAGATGATTTCAAATAAAAGTAATTGAACAAATAGAAAACAAAAGGAACACCGGTAATTAAGAAGCATAGGTAAAAAGATAATATTGGAAAAAATATCGGGAGACCACTGGTAGCAGGGGTATCTATAATTATATAGCCAAATTTGACATGTCAAGAGACTTTGTAAGCTACTTCAGAACATAAAACAAACCAGAAGTAGGGAAATTAACATGATTACACCATGTTCCAAATGACTGTAAGAGGACCTGATTAACTAACTGGTGTCTGAACTTTTGTGGATGGAGCTTCCTCTCGCTGTGAAATGCATATGAAACTTGAGCATCCATTCCTGCAAGTTATGGAAAAATGAATAAAGTGAAAAAGGTGAAAAGCTTCAATTCGGGAATGAAAAAAATACTACACTAGATAATGCAAGAATGAAGTTTTTGATGAAATGATGACACAAATTGGAAAATGTAGTGCTTCTAGGGAATGTAGACCTCTTGTATAGCTTTGCATTAGATAGAGAAGGGTGTCATAAACCAATTTGTCTGGATTGTTCACTAAACAAGCCAAATGTGTACCACCCCATAGAATTCATTTAAGCTTCAAGTGCTGAAGTGGAGTATTTGATTGCTACAATAACCGATAAAAGATGTGAGAGGTGGGGAGAGGTGATTAGGCAACACATGGCGCAACTTCAGCTGACCGAGGACATGATCTTGGTAGGAAGGTATAGAGGTCGAAGATTAGGGTAGTATAGTAGGTAGTCTAGAGTGTTCATAACAGTAGTATTGGCACGCAATCTTGCTTTTTGTTGGTAGTAGGTTTTATGACTAACCGCTGTTTTCTTTCATTGTTGATCACCTTACTATCTTGTTGTTTTTATTTTTCTTTTGTATGGCATTTTTGTACTGTCCCTTATTGTCTATATTTTCATTAATATGGTGCTTATGCTTTCTTGAGCCGAGGGTCTATTGGAAACAGACTCTCTATCCTCACAAGGTGTAGGGGTAAGGTCTACGTACACACTACCCTCCCCATACCCCACGGTGTGGGTAATACTGGGTTTGTTGTTGTTGTTGTTGTAATAACCGATATAAGATATATTCAGAGGAGGGATTAACACACTTGCCTATGCTGAAGTAGTTCCAAAATCCTCCTCGAAATATATGATGACGTTCCTGAAAATTGGCATAGTGCACCTTAAGGTAAAGGAATGCATGATAAGAGGGAGATAAATTTAAGCAGTTGAAATCAAATTAACTTATTCATTTCCTCAGTGAGAGTATCAGACATCTCAAACAAACCTTAACAAGGTATAAGATAAACAAGCTATTTTTTAACCCAATCAATCAGATATCACATGTATTCTAGCATCTACAAAGGATGTTTAAGGTGGAACATTGTTCTAGTTGTAAGATTTCATTTACTTAAGCACAAGAAGTTAATAGGCAGCACATTTCCAGTAGGCGACGGAAGGGAAAATCTAGATACTCTCTGCTGGAATATATTTTTAGCTGACTTATACACTAAACAGACGAAAAAATGGACTGAATAGTTTGATACCTTGTTCAAAGTATCAGCTTGAGACACATGATGAAAGGCATGCAATGAATGTGGTAGCTCAAGAGGTGCAATAGGAACACAAGAACCTTCTTTAGGAGCCTTCATTCTCATAAGAATATGCCAGCTGAAACGTAATAACCGTCATGTCAGCCAAATGAAGATTTTGAGGTTTACTCAATGAAAGATGCACAAATTGTCGTGCTATACGGCTTGAACATACTATATATAGCATGCAACAGTCTTTAGAAACAAGTTTTCGGTTTATTTTGTACGTACACAATCATGGATTTTCTTCAAACAGCTTCCAAATTAGTGTACTGTCAGTCAATGCTGAAAAGGTAAATCCTTGATTCAAAGTATAAAATACTAAGATAAATCTTTGTTCACATATAATTAAGTAGAGGCATGATTTAAAAAGCAACCACACTTCAGTTTAACAAAAAGAAACTAAGTAATTAAAATCAGGAGTTACTGAAACTAGATGTTTGCAAGTATATTATCCTGCGTTGATGGGATGCACCAGGCAGTGGCGGATCCACATTGGCATTGGTGGGTGCTTAAGCACCCATTACCTTTGACCATGTGTAGTAAATTGCATAGACAATTATAAAAATATGTACATAAATAATGAGTGAGCACCCACAATTAAACTCATTTTTTCTCTTTTTTTGAAATTTTTATCGATCAGCACCCATTACTTTAAAATCCTAAATCCGCCACTGGTACTAGGTATCTGATGGAATAGTTGAGGTGTGTGCAAACTGGTCCAGACACCACTCTTAAAACTTTTAAATCAAAAAAAATACATCCTGCCAGCTATAATGTTTAGATTAGGAATACCTAGAGATGGTGTAAAAATCTCTGCTAAGAGTTCTATTCATGATCCGATATTTTAAAGTCAGAAATCTAGAAAAGCTATCATCATGATGTTCTTAGGTTTTCTTCACTCTTAAAGCTGCCAGTAGAAACCCATAGCATTATTCAAATTAATGCAGTATAGTTGAGGAAGTATTGCACACTGTATTTAGTGATGATAAGTCGATGGAATGGTGTATTACAAGCCAAGACGATGCAAATATTTACAGCAATAACTAAGGTATGATAACATCAGGGGAAACACATATGTATTTGTTGACAAGCAGATATGCAGAGAACCTTCAAATTCACCACTCAAGTAAAACCAACATTACCTGTCAACTTTCATTTCTTTTCCATTTTTCACTTGACTGAGGAATGACTTCACTGACTGGCAATTAGTACCAGGATTCTTTTTCCCCTGCAATTATTAGTCCGATTCTCAAGCAGACGTAAAGCTAATTGATAGAAGGAATGTGATTAACATAGGCATAAACAAATCAAGAATTTAAAAGCAGTGTTGAAGCTTTTATGAACATATACATAGTTTGAGCACGAGAAGCACCCAACGTTTATATACTAGTTCAGCGTCTAAACACAAAGGGCATTATTCTGCATTTAGACCAACACCTTTGATTTTATACTTGTAAAAAGTATTAGAATTACTGAAAATACAGCTATTAAGTCGATGGAGACCTATGTCAATGTGTTCAAGTGTCATATATAGAATAAACTGTTCCATCAGATAATGTGATCTCAGTGTCTTACCCAGCCAAATGTAAAAGGTAGATTGTTTCCAGTTCCTAATGGCACAGTTGCAATTGGAGGTGGATGAACCAATTTAAGATCTGAAACAACACCAAGAATCCACCCTGCTGTTCCATCCCCACCTGCTACCTATGTGACTAAATATACTTCAGATATATCAATCAAATAACAAATAAGTAATACTTCAATTTATAACCCAAACTCACAATGATTCTCAATCTCCTTTCAATTTCATGTGACAAGCTATCTCCATTTTGCTTATGCTTTTCTAAATTGGAGTAAAATTGATGTAGAACCTTGTCAGGTGCCTTTTCTCCCAAATCAAACACCTGAAAACAGTCATTGAATAACTTAACCTTTGCATTTATACAACTTTCACAATTTTCCAACAGGAAGCCTAGTTAGAAGGTGCGAGGGGTAGAGGTAGGTCTAAGAAGTCTTGGGGAGAGGTTATTAAGCGGGACATGGCACAATTGGAGTTGACTGAGGACATGGCCCTAGACAGGAGGGGGTGGAGGTCAAAGATTAGGGTAGAACGTTCATAGGTAGTCGAGCGTTTGTCTTTGTGTTACTCCGTTTGCTAGCATTAGTGTTAGTATGATATCTTTTATCTATAAATGACTATTACTGCCTATGGTTTGACTGCATTCTTGGATTCAATCTTATTTCATCTTGTTGTTATTCCTATTTGTCGCAATTACCTTTTCTTTTTCAATCGTTCTTTAGCTTATGGTCTATCGGAAACAATGTTTCTGCCCTTCCAAGAGTAGAGGTAAGGTTGCGTACATCTTAGCCTCCCCAGACCAGACCCCGCTTGTAGGAAACTATTGGGTTTGTTGTTATTGTTGTTGTTGTCATAATTTTCCAACAATATATACAAGTTGAGTTAACATTTTACTCCCTCCGTTTCAATCTAGATGAGGTAATTTGACTCGGCACCGAGTTAAAGAAGAAAAAAGAAACTTGAAATTTGTGGTCTTAAAAGCTTAAGGGGAAAAACATTATGGGGTCATGGCATTTGTGTGACGTTTCCATAAAAGCTTGTCATTAAGAGTAAAATGGGTAAAATGAAAAGTTTAAAATTGAATTATTTACAAATTTAGAAATGTGTCATTTATTTTGAAACAGACTAAAAAGAAAATTACATTAGTCTCATTTGAAACAGAGTAACTCCTTATTTATAAAAGTATAACAGAGGTTTACCTGATTTTGATTAAGAAGAGTACGGTATGTCAAAAGAAGTTGGCCCCCTAGTTGACCACCACTTTTGGAGTTGATGAATACAAGTACAGGACAAGAAGCAATGTCGTCATAGTCATTCTGTATATTTCTTTCAGGTAGAGGTAGTAGTATGTAATCTGGGATGTAATAATCCTTCAGAAAGCTCTCAGATTCACAATCTACAACTGGTGCTTTATTACTGCAAGCAAGGGCCATATATATGGTTTAAGAATTCAACTGTAAATTGTCATAATGACCATGAAACAATAACAATTTCTACAAACTACATAAACGCCAACAAAGACAGTGCACAAGAAACTGGATTAATCAGACATTCAAGAATAGTGGAAATGGTTACATTTCTATAGCCACGTTTAGGATAAATCAAATTTAGGCTCTTGCTATTCCAATATCTTTTCAAATGGAATGTCATGATTTACACAAATAACCACTTTTCTGGCGTTTTATTATCGCTCTTCGGAATTAAACCAATGGTTTGATGTTCGAAAGTGATCATCTCGTCTAAAGTTTAAAATTCAAAACTAATATTTCCTTCCTATGTTTCAGTTTATACGAAGTAGTTTGATAATTTAAGAAAGAAGAAAAAAAGACTTTTAAAATTTGTGTCTTAAAAGCTTAAATGGTAAAAGTTTTACGAGGCCAATGATATTTGTGTTACTATAAAAACTTTTCATAAAGGTTAAATGAGTAAAATAAAAAAAATTAAATTAAATTATTTTCAAATATATAAATATATCATTCTTTCTAAAGGGACTAATAAAGAAAGTGTATCGTATAATTTGAAATAAAAATAGTACTACCTCCATTCACTTTTATTTGGCATGCATACTAAAAATAGATTTTTATTTTTACTTCTCACTTTATGAATATCAAAAGAATGACAATTTTTTTTCTTGTTGTACCAACAGTATTTATTACTCATTTCAAATTATTTTTTCAAATTCAATAAAATATATATTAATTAATATAAATATTATGGTAAATTATGCATTTCATTTATTATTCTTAAGAGGTGTAAAAAGTTAAAACGTACAACTAAAAGCGATAGAGTAGTAAGGTACGAGTCTAAATTTGAAAAGATGGCCAATTTCCAAAAAAGGCGAGCCACAAAAATGGTCGTCTGGTGAAAAACACAAAAATGTCTCATGCACACGTACTAATAATAAGATTTAGAGTCCGTTTGGATTAGTTGATTTGAAATAATATAAGCATTAGGTGCTGAAAAGCACTTTTAAGTGATGAAACTAATTTAATAAATAAGTAGTTATGTGTTTGGGTACAAATGCAGAAATTGATAATAAGTTGTTGGGGCATTTGCATCTATACCCGCTTTTTGTGTCACGTTTTAACTTGTGCCCGTTTTACAAAAACAATTACAAGTGTACCCGCTTTTTCGCATAACTTCAACATACAGGGCAATCCCGCAAAACTTCAGCATTCTAGTAAACGGGCCTGAAATTCATCTCTAGAGCTGAAATTTTTATCTTGGATAAGCTTTATAATGCTCCCTCTCTACCCATTTCAGCTGTGCTAGTTCATGAGGTCATATTTCGGCAATCTGTGTGCATATGCATTTTATTTATCTTATATTGAGAATTTCAACTCCCTCCCAATTGCGTTTCTTAGGCATTCTCAGCATTAAGTCTATGCATTCCTACATAGGCTCCCTGGACTCTGGTTCCATTCAATTGCAAAGGTAATACAGCACGGGATGTGTGCCTACACTAGCTTGGATTTTTTGTATTTAAAAGAAATGGGTAGAGAGGGAGCATTACAAACCGTATTTCGAAACTGAATAGTGATTGCCTTGTACCAGACAAAAGGAGAAGAGCAAGAAAAGCAACCGTATCTATGAATATATGTATTACTGTATATTCACAGCAACAGAAGAAAGAAGAAGAAGAAGAAGAAGAAGAAGAAGAAGAAGAAGAAGAAGGAAACGAAGGAGGAGAAAGGGGCTGAAGTTATTCAAAAAGTGGGTACAAGTTAAAAGTTTTAAAAAAAATGGGTATAGGTTAAAAGAGGGCGACCAAATAGAGTGCCCCGTGCAATTTCATAAGCTCTTTTTCTGCTAAAATGACTTAAATAACCTTAGAACTGTTTACACTTATAAGTCGTAATTTCTTTAAAATTTTAGATTCCAGATCGATGCAATACAGAATATTCTATTTGTCATTTTATTTTAAATACAATAGTGTTTAGATAAAATAATTTTTATGACAAATATAATTTATTTTATGATAAGCATATAATCATAAGTTATAATAATTAACAAATTGACAAAAGTTTTTCGGTAAAAAATAAACCTAAATAGGACAAATTATTTAATGAGAAACAAACATTTTCTTCATCACCACAACACTTAGAAAGCAATACACCAAAAATTTGATATGTCCTCATTTATTACATATAGTTCAAAGATTAATACACAGTCACATAGATATAAGATGCAAAGGAATAGAGAATTTGCTTATCTTAAATAGTCAATGAGAATTGAAGAGGTGGGGGGGCGGGGGAATGTAGGTTGAATACTTGAGGTAGTGAGTATCGAAGTAGGAGTTTTGTTCTAAAAAGGAATATTTTAAGAATAAAATAGTAAAAATCGTGGTCAAACTTAAAGTGCTTATAAGCTAAAAAATTTATAAGCTGGGGTGACCAGCTTATGGCTTTTGGCTTGTTTTTGACTTATAAGCACTTTTAACTTACCAAACGCATAAATAAGCCGAAAAGTACTTATAAGCTAGTTTGACCAGCTTATAAGTTTAACCGAACGACATCTTACTAATCAATATACAATTTAATTAATATCTTAAACTTCATCTAATTAAATTGTGTATGGAAATAGGATGGAGTATGTATTTACTATCTAGGATTACTTTTTGAAAGTCATTTGTCCATAATCCATATAGACTTTATCACTCATGTATTATATTTGGAATTACTTTATAAGCATCTAGAACCCATCCTTTTCTTAACAACAATCAACGGTCTTTGTCCAAATATCCGACTCAAGTTTGATTTGTTCTTATGTCAAACCTTTTTTTTAAATTATTATGTCCTATATTCCTTTTGAATTCTAATTAATATAGCTGAAGAATTTCAATAATGTCTCAATTCCTATATACGTAATATATATTTGCTAAAGAGATCACCAAGTACTATAGCCTTCTATTGTTTTTCATTCATGGATCATTGCTACATAAAATTAGAAGAATAAAGGGGCTCAATCAAGAATAAACCTACTATACAATTTTTATCAGTTTTATGTGGGAAAAGGAATTGTGTGTATGTATGATCACCAAAATTAAAATTGATGCTGACCAAGAACAACCAATGTCAATTACATCCCTCTTCTGGTCACTATCTTCCACAAATTGAAGTGGAAATTAAAGCAAATAGTAGGAAACTAAAGGAAGAATTTTACTCTTCCTCCCAAATGCTTTTTGTTCTCAGAGTTAATTTACTTTGACTAATAATACTATGAAGTACTCCCTCCGGTAAAAAATAAGTGATTTTTTTATTGTATTCACACATATTAAGAAATTCACCTTTTAACATTAATTAGCAATAAAATTGATCATATTAACCTTTATTATCTCTTCACATATACACTCCTAACACATACTCCAACATTAAATACTCCAAGGTCAACGTAGGAAAAAAATAATTAATTCATTCTTGAAATATGAAAAAATTACTTTTTTGGGACTACAAAAAAAAAGCTAAAAAATCACTTATTTTGGAGCGGATGGAGTATTTTCTTATTTGCTATTTTAATATGAAAAAGGTTAAACTTCTAAATTTGATTCTGAATATTTGACAGTAATAAAAAGATTATACTCTTAATTCTGAAGATTGATCAAACTAATTAACACCCAATATAATAACGAAAAATTGACAAGATGGAGACGGATCATAGTAAACGTACACATGCAACGGTAGTTCAAAAAACTAATAAATTAATTAGAGAGCATATATATATGCACCTTTTGTGGAAGAAATTGTGAAGTGATGAGTTTGCAATATTGTTGACCATAGTTGCGATCCTGTGGACTACCTGCTAATTTAGCAATATAAAATTATGTTTCAGAAACTCCACAACAAGTTCTCAGATAGTTAGTGTATAGAAGAAGCAATAAAGGAAGACGTAGAATCAGAGATAGAAGATGCTTTACTTGGCCACAAAAACAAATTCTGAAAACAGAAAACCAAAGTTACTGAAAACTTGCACAGCTCATAAAGTTAAGAATGAAGAAGTAATCTCTTAATTAAGAAAGACTTGAATGATCGAAATTCGTGTGATGATAAATATATATATAAAGAGAAGAAGGTTGAACAAAAATATAAAGTGGATTATTAGCTGAAGGGGGCTGATCAGCACATGCTGCACTTCTATTGACCGTGGTAAAGCTTAAAAGGTGAAAAAATGCATCCTATTTAGAGGCCGAGTCATAATTTGAAATTTATGGGTTTTGCATTCTAATTTTTTATAATTTTTTAAAATAAATACAGAGTTTGGACAAAAATTACTTGTTCAACCGAGCCCGTATCCAAGGGCTAGCTCTGCCCTTGTCCTATTTACGTCAATTAAACCTGTTAAACATTTACTATTTGAAAAATAAGTGAATATTTCATGTAACCCCTTAAACTTCTGGATGAAAAAAGATATAGAGTTAATTTTGTTGGGATATATACTATTAACCATGAATTTTGGTTTGGATATAGTATTTATTATGGAATAATTGTTTATTCAATTTTAATAAAGTTTTAAATAGATCATACATTCGTTTGTGTCCTTTACTTATATAGTAGATGATTTAGTGTATAGAGTTTAACTTATACACGGAAGATTAAATCATCGGTTCTTATAAGTATAAAGATCATGTTCACAATCTAATGATGGAATTGGACAAACCATTAGGAATGATTGTAGCACAAGATTAGAGATAATTTATCTTGATTATGGGAATGGTTTAATTCCAACTTCTTGTGCTAGTACATTTTGTATGTATTGAACGGACCAAGTAGAGATAAGTAATTTATACTGACTTAATGAAATAAAACTCTCTAGCCATTAAATGTACTTATACTCTTAATCTTGAT
>MU673881.1:0-22815 GCA_026770625.1 Nicotiana glauca | reverse complement strand
TTTCCTAGGAGAAATTCGCCCACACGAATTTCGCTAATTCCAGGCATTATTCGGGTCACACAACAGAAGATTGTGGAACTGGAGGATGATCTCGTGGACGGTTTCGTTCTTGCTTGGAGACTTCTCGCGATCGCGGTCACGCTTCAAGAGATAAGTATCGATTTTATATTCGATTAAAATCTGTGATTATGTGTTATCTATATTACATGCAAGTGATCCTGGCTATTTGCTTCCGCTGTTGTCACACCTCCTTTTGGCGCAACCGCACCCCGCGAAGGGCGTGGTAAAGGGAGTTTTTCCAATTAAAGGACAATCGAAACGGGGTTCGTTTATTAAGAGATTCAGAGTCGCCACTTGGGAGATTTATGGTGTCCCAAGTCACCGGTTGAATCCCAAATCGAGGAAAAGTTTGACTCTATTTAACAGTCCGCGAACCAGAAATCTGGATAAGAAATTCTGTTAACCCGGGAGAAGGTGTTAGGCATTCCCGGGTTTCGTGGTTCTAGCACGGTCGCTCAACTTTCATATTTGGCTTATTTATCCGATTTATAACATGCTTTACCTTATGCACAAATTTTAACTTTTAACCGCTTTTAATTATTATTATTATTATTATTATTATTATTAAAGAATTGCAACGTTGTGAAAACATATCTCGAACCGCGTCACATCAATGTATCCGTAGTTATTGACACATTTCGACGCCGTAAAATTTTGCTAAACGGTTCATCCCGAAGTCTAAGTAAAAATGCATATAGAGGGCCCCTCAGTTTAGGTATTTTTGTTTGTCGAGGCTCGTCTCATTTATTAGTTTTAAAAGAATTACAACGTCATGGAAATGCATCTCGAACCACGTCATAATCAATGTACCCGTAATTATCGATATATTTTGACTTTGTTGAGATTTGGATTTTGGTCACATAAATGTACACCCGAGTTTAGGGAGGTAATGTTATTAAAACACGCGCCTAAAGAGTCTAACGCGTTATTATTTTGGGAAGGCCGTGCAATTTACTAAACGGCCCATCCCGGAGTCTAAGTATTTTTAATATATATACATGAGGGCCCCGCGATTTGTGCGTATTATTTGGCGAGGCTCGTCTCATTCATTTTAAAAGGATAATCCTAAAACGACTACATTTTTCTATTTTTTTCGTCTCTAAAAATGGAAGAAGAAAAAGATCCTAATTAATTTACATGCTTGAAAATTGTTATAGTCGAGTTCCGAATACGGTTTGTTAAATCAGAAAATAGGCGCAATACAGGCAGTCCGTTTGCCAACGTGGGCCCAAGTCCAAACATATGTAGTATTCAACATGACCTGTGCCATCTTATTCCGAATTGGGCCTAGTTAATTATTTCTACACATATTCACAGTTTTGCACATGCAGGAATATAAGATGATGGTATCTAACTAAGAAAATTACATGCAAGTTTTAGAAAAAGCAATTAGTTGGAATGAAGTGACTTAAGGGTCTAATTTTAATCCTAAATTCAAACCATTGAATGCTGAAATTAGATTGTCATGGTATTTAAAATGGTCTACTGGACCTGATTCTATTTGACATGCCTTTGAACATATACTACCTAATGACTAAGCTAAAATAATAGAACGTTATTGACTACATCACTATAAAACTGTCCAGTTATACAAAGTGGCCGAAATTTTCATAACAATAGTATATAGAATGACCTAAGTACAACCAGTAAAAAAAACTAAATCAAATTTATAACTTCAACTCTTCATATATATTCATGCTTCATGTTTCAACTTACAACATTTGCAAGGTTATAGCCATGTACCTGGTATAGGAAGCAAAGAAGAGGAAGATCAGCAAAGTAGCAGTAGCATACAACAACAGCAACAACCAGCAACGGATAGAGAACCCAGCAGAATAAATCCCAGGAAAACTAGTAGCAATTTCAAAGATACCAAACAGCAACACCAACACCAGAAACCTAAAACAACTTAGTTTCAACCAAATACCAATCGGAATTACCAGTAACCACAACTGGAACTCGAAAATATAACTTCACAGTTAAAGCTAGAGCTCTCTTTTAGTTTTCAATTAAACAGTATTCGTTGAACTAATTGACTCCTTAAAATGATATATCCCAAACTGATTGTTTCTTTATCAAAGACTTATGATATCCTCAAATGTGACATCTCCAAGATGATTTCAAAAGCTTCCCTTTTTTCGGACTAAAAAGGAAGACCCCTTATTCTGTCAAAACTTCTAGCATTTATATCCCAAAAACCAGACCCTTTACTAGGGACACTTAAACAATTCCGAAAATTCTTGACCATAATATTCCCTTACAGACCCACTACTAAGTGTTTTGTGCCATTTTAATTCGTTTGTCCCCCACTACCATTTGTCTAATTCATTTAATTAATTCAAAGCATGGGTAGGTGTATTTAATCAATTCGTTTAACACCATTATGTCTTGTTCCTCACTTTTATTAAACAGTGTCTTATTTTAATACTATTATTGTTTAGTGGATAGAGCACTCCAATTAAACAATTCTGCAAGTTGTTAATTCCCGTATTACCCCTAAAACTACTGAAATTACTGTTCTACCTCCATCCATTCAATTTGTACCAAAATTATCAACTGACCAAAATTGGTTCCTAAAAATACCAAATCACTACAGATATAATCAAATTCAACAATTAATCTCATGAACTCAGATTGAATCATACAGCATCATATCAAAGGGAATAAGCTAACCATATTGGGAACCAATCCTGGTTAACTTAGACACAAATGAATGAGCAAGAATCCAATAGTATGATGAATCAACAAACTAAACTTATATGAAACAGTATGAATCACAATTAACTGAATCAAAATGCAAACTGTATTCCTATAAAGAACAACAAAGAGAAAGAAAACAAACAATACACAAAATTAAACCATTAGAACCAAAAATACCAAATCATTACATGAATACCTGAATTTATCTAGTCCAAAACACAAACACCAATTAATACGAACTCATAAAATCTAACAATTCTAATTATCTAGTTTTCCAATTATCAAACACACAGAAATGGATGAACATCATGCCTCTCACCACAAAAATCAAACAACAAGTTAAAAATGGGAAATAGGTAAAACCTGGATTGCTTTCCAATTAAACCGAAATGTAGCAAACTTTAAACGACTTTAAACGAAATCAATAACCTCGAACCAGAATCTCGAACGAAGACTTCAACTTTGACGTAAACAAAAATATTGTTCGGACAACGAATGTCTCAAATCAAATGATGGGCAGCAAACAACTGAAGAGGACGCCGACGAGCAAAACATATAACAATGAATGACGACGAACATGGCGGAACCTCCGCGCACTGCCTCGATGTACGACTGAGCACGACCTCTGATGGATGGACTCGTTTTACACTGTAGGGAGGCAGCAGCAGCAACGATGGTTGGGGTGAGGCTGGAGACGACGCTGTGGAGTTGGTAGTTTGGCGACGGTAGGGTCGTTTGGACAGTAGGGTCATTTGGACGTTGGTCGTTTGCTGGATTTTGGCTGGTCGTTCATGGCTGTGGAGGGTCGTTTGGCGGTTGGTGGCTACTGGTCGGAGAAGATGACTGGTGGTCGTGAGATGGTTGGGATTGTTCGTCAATGGAGATGGTAGGCTTGTTTGGACGTGGCTGGCAGAAATGGTTGGTCGTTCATGGCTGTGGAGGGTCATTTGGACGTGAGGCTAGAGACGAAGGTGATCGTGGGGGCTGGTGGTCGACTGGCGGGGAAGGGCAGCCATGGCTGGAGGAGTTTGGAGCTCGGTGGTTTGTTTGGAGAAGATGAAGAGAAGGGGCGGATGTTAGGTTTATGGTTTTTAGGTAGTGAAAAAATGAAATGAAGAGAGGGGTTATTTGGGTTATGGGGTAGACCGGTTCGGGTTGACCCGGTGGGTTTTGGGTTGGGTTTGTGAGACACTTGGGCCTAGTTTGTTTAATTTGAAAGATGGCCCAATTCGAATTTCCATTTATTTTTGTTCTCTTTTCGTTTATTTGCTCCAAAATTAAACTTAAAGATCCTAAATTAAACTAATAAAACCAGAGTTAACTTAAAATACTAATCAACTCCTAATAATAATTATCACACAAAATTAAACATCAATTAAAATAAAATCACACAATTTGGACATTAAATGCTAAAAATATAAAATACATTATTTTTGTGATTTTTTTCATTTTTGTAAAGCAAACTTGATTACTCCTAATTGTAGAATTAAATCCTAAATGCAAATGCAACATATTTTTATATTTTCATTAATTTAACAAATAAACATGCACAGACAAATACAAATAATTATCCAAAAAATGCCGTGAAAAATCTCAAAATTGCACACAACCCAAAACTCTTTTATTTTGAAATTTTGGGAGTATTTCTCATATAGAGCAAAAATCACGTGCTTACAGCTGCCTCTCTTTGTCCGAAAACACGAAGAGTTTTCGTGCAAAGATAAAGTGAGCGAGCAAATTTTTGCCCGTTTGAGTACTCCGTGTGAAACATTTTTTGAAAAGATTTGACCGAACCTTTGCTTCAAAAGGTCTCCTACATATCGCTGGCTAAAAGGGAATCATGTCAATGTAGTTCGGGAAGTTTTGGTAGATGGGACTACCATGGAACTATGATTTTGTTGTTACTGTTGTTGCTGTTGCGGCTACTGCTTGTCGACCTCCTTATTACACCGTGCTAAACAGAAAATAAGAAGTTAGACTAAACTAGTCTATGAATTACAAAATTTTATCTATATCTTCAGGCTTGCTCTTGTCGCCTTGCTTTCTTGTTGACTTCTTCCTCTGATGTTTCTTTCTTGGCTTCACTCGTCGGCCTCTCTTAATTGTCGAACTTGGACTGTTTATTTCCTTTTTGTGGGCTTCGCATTATTTTTCTCCGAAGCTTGAACTGACCATCACTGCCTTCCTTTTGATTTCTGAATTTGGATTTATGCTGGGGATTTTTGTTGTAACATTTCGCTCTCCTGGCAGGCTACTGACTTCCACACTTGAAATGTAAAGACTGGAATGTATTCCCTTGTTCTCCAGGTGGGCGCCTAATTGCTGAACTTGAATTGTATTCCCTTGTTTTCCATGTGGGCGCCTGATTACTGAATCATGAAATGTATTCCCATGTTCTCCAGGTGGGAGCCTGATTGCTGAACTATAATTTAAAACTTTAATTAAAACTTAAACCAACGTCTTTCTGTTCTTCAGGGGGGCACCTGACCTCAATTATAATTTAAAAAACTTCAAAAACTTAAAACAACGCCATTCTGTTCTTCAGGGGGGCTCCTGACTTCAACAACAATTTAAAACTTCAGTTAAAACTTAAAACAACGCCTTTCTATTCTTCAGGCGGGCACCTGACTTTAACTATAATTTAAAAAGTTCAAATGCAGTTTAAAAAAACAACGTCATTCCGTTCTGCAGGCGGGCACCTGAATTCAACAATAATTTAAAAAGGTAACGCCTCCGTTCTACGGGCGGGCTCCCGACGTCATCAACTTACCTTGTCTGCATCCTACTATTGTTGTCCTTTCTTTGCCGTGTAAACCATTTCCTTCTACTGGAAGTGCCTTCAGGACTGCTTCCTTCGAAAACAAAACTTGTGTTGTCTTCCCTCGGCTGCTGGGGATAACACTGTTGGGGAATTAATTACTTACCTGCTGGGGATAATACTGCTGGTGGAATCTCCCCCTTTTTTTTCTTCTTCTTTGTTTTCTTCTTTTTCTTCTCTTTTTTTTTTCTTTTTTTTCTTTTTTTTTTCAAAACTGCTCTCTTCACAGCTTTTATTTTCTCTCAACACTGCCGGGGAGAAAAGTGTTATCAGCTGGGGATAACATTGTTGAGGATAACGCTGCTGGGGGAATTTTATTTCTTCAAAAATTTGTGCTTCATTCTTCTGGAATCTGCTGGGGATGACACTGGCTTTTGCTCTTTCTGAACACCAGTTTCGTCCTTTTATTCTGTCCGCTGGGGATACAACTTCCTTTAATTAAAATTTGTTAACACCGTTGGGGATAATACTGGTTCAAAGACCACTTCCCTTAAAATTGGTGTTATCTTTCTTTTTCCCCAAGTGGATACCTGTCTTCCAGAAAATTTTCCAAATGAAAGGAAAATTTTCTGCCCCAGTTTGAAAATCTTCCATGTGGCATGCCTTTCCGTCATCAATGCCATTTCCTTTTTCCTGATTTTAAATCAAAGAAAACTTGTTATTTTAAAACGCGGTGGTTGGTTGTGATGCTCCTGCTGGGGATGGTTCTCCTACTTCCCTTCTCTGCGTTTCATTATCAAAACTTGATGGGGATGTTATTATTTGTTGGGAATGATATTCCTGCTGGGGATAGTTTTTCACTTGTATCCTGACCACCCACATTCCTATGATAGTGACTCCGCTTGAGGATCTTGCATGTTTTACTGATGAACCGCTTTCTTCGTTCATCCGACGTCACTGAAATACCTTTTCTGCTAGGGATATCCCTCCTTTTTTTGTGGCATAGCTAGGGAACTGTCATTTCCCCCGACCTTTGAGTCTCATATGAATCTCCAATTCATGCACGTCGCTCTCAGCGTCGTTCTCCCTTGATTTGTCCACTGGCCTTGGCCTTGAGGTATATAACCTTTGATTTCTGCGGGGGATACCCCTCTTGACACTGGTCCATCCCTTTGTCAATCTCCTCTTGCTGGGGATATCATTCTTGACATTGGCTTTGCGTTTGTTCCTTCCTAGCTTACACCACTTGGATGTACCAATCAGATCCCGTCTTGCATAATTGAAAAGTTGATGGCTAATTTTTGAAGTCATTTCTAACTTGTTCTGACCAAACAGACTGTACTGGGGAATTTTTTTTTTTTTTTTTATGAAAGGAGAAAGATAAATGGAACAGAATAAAAGACAATGGAAGAGTATGACTCTCTAAAAAAGAAAAATTATAAAATAAAAGCCTATCAACTGCGGATACCAACTCTAATGCCCATGACATGCACATATAGCCTGTCCTCCGTCGTTAATCGTCTTTCACAATTTCTGTTGGTGCTTTCCCATCTGATTCTCAATCTTTGTTCGGCTTGTAGTGCCCGAAGGTTTTCACTATCAAGTCTCTCTCATTTTGATATCTCTCAGTTTACAATCGCCTCATGGTGCCTGTGAAGGTTTTCACCGATAAGACTCTCTCATTTATATTACTTTTCAGCTGGGGATTGGGGTGTTACCGCTAAGACTCTCTCATATTTATTTTCTGCAAGGGACCAGAGTCTTTTCTGCTAGGGATCAGAGTGTTATGTTCTGATAAAACTCTCTCATTTGCCTGACTTAGCCTCTTTTGAAGATTGGTCAAAAGCTCTTTCTTTGGACCGTAATGTGGGATTTAGATATGGCTAGAAAGAAAGGGTATTTAACGACTCAAAATAAATCAACTTGGGTTTAAGAATACAACCTTCAGAACTAGATTATTTTACAATTTTTTGTCCCAGTTTCTTGCTTGGGGATTTTGATTGATTTTTTTTTACACTATGACCGAGTTGTGAAGCGCCTACGTATCCTCTTTGAGGAACCAGGTCAAACGTAGTTCTCAATTCCTCGTTTTTCTAGTTTTCATTTTTACTTTTTTCATTTTCTTTTTCTTTTTCTTTCCTCATTCTTTCTCTCTTTCTTTTCTTTTCTTTATCTTCCATGTTGTGTTTCTAGTCTTTTCTACTGATTCCGAAGGAGGGGTATGAAAGAAAGTAAATAAGGCTCAAAGGGTTAACGAAGGAAAAAGTGTTTGGATAGCAGAATAAAATGCCTTCGTCATTCCAATCTTCAAACATGCCAAGTGCAAACAACACGATTAACATTCGCCGGCAACACTCTCATTTTCATTATCACGAGCGACCCCTATGTCAACATGGCCAACTTGCCTTTGACGGTTTTCTTTTTACTTGCCCCAGTTTCACATGACTCGGGCTCCAAATAATCTCAAACCGTTCTTATTTCCTTTAAATGCCCGATCATTTTTCAATTGCTTCATGATTAACTTTTGAGATTAGGCCAAAATTATGTGCGGATGCCATGTCACTAGAGTTGACAGAAAAAGGACTATAAAGAGGAAAGACTAAAAAGAAAATGTCTAGAAATAATAGAAAACAAGACATTGTATTAACTGACGAAACAACAACTTGAACAACAAAACAAACTAAAATGGGGTTACAACCCTTAGAACAAACCTAGACAACATTAACATGAGATATTACGACCAAACGGAACTGGACAAAATCAAAAGACAGAAGGGTTTATGCTACAAGACAATATCCAGATTACAACCCTGAAATAATATGGACAACAGAAATGACAACATCCTAAGCCACCAAAGCTCCTCTCCAACTGACCAAAAAATGGAGCATATTTCCAATTACCAAGCACAGCATCTTAGCCACTGCCTTCCGCGTCAACAATACAGGTGTCGGCTGCATCCGGATTTTTTACGACAATGTCGCCTGCATTAATAAGCTCTTGTATTGCTTTCTTCAGCTTCCAGCATTTTTCTATGTCATGCTCTGGGGCATCTGAGCAATATGCGCACTTATGAGAAAAATCCCACCTCTTTGATCGATGATTTGGCATTTTTATCTGAATTGGTTTCAACATGCCCAGTTGCTTCAACTTCTGGAACAAAATGGCATACGATTCTCCCATAGGGGTGAGAGCCTTTTCTCGTTTCAGCAACCTCTCATTTCTAAATGCCTGATTTGGCCTAAAACCTGACCTGTGGGGTTTCTGGTACGCTCGTGGGGAGAAGTAGGGGTCAGGAAAATTACAAGGATATCCACGGATTCGATATAGAGGCTGAGGGACTTTAGCAAGGACGACCACCGGACCTTGTCGTTGGGGAGGCTCAACCTGCGGACCCTGTTTGGGGACCTTATGAGCAACCTCAGAGGGGTAATGCTGGGAAACATGAGCTTCGGGTGGGTGTTCATTGTCGGGAACAGTGGATGTGAATGGAGGGCACTCCTGGGAAAAGATAGATGGATGCCGAGTGATGGAGCTACCGGGGTAGCTGGGAAAGCTGTGATAGGCGGGTATATATGGGGAGTGTGGGGGATCATCTGGCATTGCGCTCGGTGTTCGAGTAAAGATAGAGTCCAGGAAGCTAGGTGGTGGCGGGGGCGGTGCTTCCATAGCCATCCATACCTGATACATGTCTGCCACATGGTGTCTCAATATTTTCACTTCTTCCACCAACCCGTGGTTCCGTTCAACCAGTTGTTGTCGGTCATTGGTACCACCCCACTCGGTTCTGAGGGCTTCTGCCATTATCCCTTGACTTTGTGTTGTAGGGAAGAGAACCACAACCAACCACCTCAACTTTCACTATAATTCAAAATAAAATATGTTAGAAATGGACTCAGTCGTTCCTTATTATTAACAACACATTTTTTTCTGTGTGGACTTAGTCAGTCCTTATTATTATCAAAACTTTTTCCATTTTTTTTCCATTTTTCAATTTTTTTTTTTGCTTTTTTGGTTGTGGTCGAATCTTATGGAGATTGCCTACGTATCATGACCCCGCATGAATCAGACCTTGCGTAGTTCGAGCAGATAAAAGGCAAACAATAATAAAACATTTTTGGAATTTTCAGTTTTTCCTAATAAAACAAACTTTGATTTTAAAAGAAAGGTTAAAAAACTGATCAAACTAACAGACTTTGACGAAAAGACGACCTACAGACTCGAAAATCAAACAACACACATACTCTAATCAAAAGAATTACAAATTCAAAAACAAACTGACAGATTCCTTCCCCTATATGTCAATTTCAACCAAATGGCTATTTTTGCAAACGCTGTCCCTTCTCAATTTCACATGAATTTTGAGGTCGGGGAGGATTATTTTATGACACTTGTCCGTTCTTTTACGAAAATAGCCTTTCGACAACTGAAAGATACTCTAAGGCTATCTCGGCAAGAACGGTTTAATACACTGCCGAAGCTGGCTCGGCTTATTTTGACCAAAAATCCAAACGCCATTCACTTGCCCACTGACTCTTTTTTTTCTATTTTTCAAATTGAAACAAAAGACCTGGTTTTGCAAACACGGCCTTTCAGCACCTCGGGGATGAAGATTTTAAGGTTGTGTGGGCTAACCAGTCAAAAACCCTAAAAATGACCAAGTGTGGTTGTTTATGCAAAGTCGGCCTTCCAGCGTCCCTTTCGGGAACATTCAGCTATTTTTGATAAAACGGCACTACCCGACTTACTTAAGACTCTTTTTTCTTGTTTTTTCAAAAATAAAACCCGATATTGCAAACACGACCCTTTAGCACCTCGGGGACAAAGATTTTAAGGCTGTGAGGGTCAAAAATCAAAACCTGACCCAAAGCGGTCATTCATGCAAAGTTAGCCTTCCGGCGTCCCACTCGGAAACATTCGACTATCTTTGATAAGGACGACATCACCCGACTTATTTATAACAAAAATTAGAATTTGACATTTTTGGCTATTTGTTTTTGCAAAAAGGGGAGGTTGGACCCGACGAGGGTTGCCTACGTATTTCACATCCTGTGAGAACCAAACCAGTGTAGTTCTGCCGATAGAACAAAGTATATTTGAAAACAAAACATACATTTTTTTTTCTTCAAATCATTGGCAAATAAAACGAATTATATATTTTTTTTCATTTTAAAACACAAACTATTTTTGAAAACCAAATCACACACTTTTCTTTTCATTGGCAAATGAAGCAGAATATTATTCTTATTTTTTTTTAAAACGTTTTTTTCAGTGGAAAATAAAACAAACTATTTTGAAAAATAAAACTCTTTTTTTTATTGACACAAACTATAAAAATATATATTTTTCTTTCGCTGGCAAATAAAATAGACTATTTCAAAAATAAAAACTTCCCTTTTTTCTTTTCATCGGCAAATATATATATATATATATATATATATATATATATATATATATATATTCCATTTTCTCAAAAATCCGGCAGAGTTTCGACACTACTTGGACATTGGGTATTTTTTTTTTTAAATGAGTAGTTATCTCTCTACACGGTTATTTTTTCTTTTCACAATTTTTCAAAATTCCCGATTTCACAAACCGGTCAGCATGCAAGTCTGAAGCAAATAAATGCGCAAAACAAACGAGATGCAGCAGGATGGTCTTTTCATTTCAGGTTACTTGTCCTAGACGGACCCAACCCCTGTGTTGAGTCCCCTAAGTCAACTGCAACATGATGCAAATAAGCGTTCCTATTAGGGATCCGGCATGAAGTCAAATTATTCTAGGTTAAAAACCTGGGTATGTGTTCTAGACAGTGTACCCGAGCGGACAACTCAAGTCGAGGAGGGGCTACGTACCGGGGACCCGCGAGATCGTCCGGCTTTGTAACTCGTCCGAGCCCTTTTATTATTTCAAGGTATGACACTAACAGAATAGGAAGTCTCAACCAGTAAGCACATCCCCGGAGGCAAGGAGAGTAGGTTTCGTCACAGTTTATATGTACAGTTCAAATAATATCAAAGCGATAAAAAGCATAATTTTGCACATTAAGCACAAATCATACGAAAATATCAGATAATAAGGCCAAAATACAACAATTTATCACAAGCTCGAATTTCTAACCCTGAACCAGTGGTTCTGGTTTTTTTTTATCCCCAACAGAGTCGCCAGAGCTGTCACACCTCCTTTTGGCGCTACCGCACCCCGCGAAGGGCGTGGTAAAGGGAGTTTTTCCAATTAAAGGACAATCGAAACGGGGTTCGTTTATTAAGAGATTCAGAGTCGCCACTTGGGAGATTTATGGTGTCCCAAGTCACCGGTTGAGTCCCAAATCGAGGAAAGGTTTGACTCTATTTAACAGTCCGCGAACCAGAAATCTGGATAAGGAATTCTGTTAACCCGGGAGAAGGTGTTAGGCATTCCCGGGTTTCGTGGTTCTAGCACGGTCGCTTAACTTTCATATTTGGCTTATTTATCCGATTTATAACATGCTTTAACTTATGCGCAAATTTTAACCTTTAACCGCTTTTAATTATTATTATTAAAGAATTGCAACGTTGTGAAAACGTATCTCGAACCGCGTCACATCAATGTAACCGTGGTTATCGACACATTTCGACTCCGTTGAGATTTGGATTTTGGTCACATAAATGTGCACCCATGTTTAAGAAAGTAAATTGTTAAAGGAGCGCCTAAAGCGACTAGCGTATCATTATTTTGGGTAAGGCCGTGAAATTTTGCTAAATGGCTCATCCCGAAGTCTAAGTAAAAATGCGTATAGAGGGCCCCGCAGTTTAGGTATTTTTGTTTGTCGAGGCTCGTCTCATTCATTATTTTTAAAAGAATTACAACGTCATGAAAATGCATCTCGAACCACGTCACAATCAATGTACCCGTGATTATTGACACATTTTGACTTCGTTGAGATTTAGATTTGGGTCACATAAATGTACACCCGAGTTTAGGGAGGTAATGTTATAAAACACGCGCCTAAAGAGTCTAACGCGTTTTTATTTTGGGGAAGGTCGTGCAATTTACTAAACGGCCCATCCCGGAGTCTAAGTATTTTTAATATATATACCTGAGGGCCCCGCGATTTGTGCGTTTTATTTGGCGAGGCTCGTCTCGTTCATTTTAAAAGGATAATCTTAAAGCGACTACATTTTTCTATTTTTTTTCGTCTCTAAAAATGAAAGAAGAAAAAGATCCTAATTAATTTACATGCTTGAAAATTGTTATAGTCGAGTTCCGAATACGGTTTGTTAAATCAGAAAATAGGCGCAATACGGGCAGTCTGTTTGCCAACGTGGGCCCAGGTCCAAACATATGTAGTATTCAACATGACCTGGGCCATCTTATTCCGAATTGGGCCTAGTTAATTATTTCTACACATATTCACAGTTTTGCACATGCAGGAATATAAGATGATTGTATCTAACTAAGCAAATTACATGCAAGTTTTAGAAAAAAGCAATTAGTTAGAATGAAGTGACTTAAGGGTCTAGTTTTAATCCTAAATTCAAACCATTGAATGCTGAAATTAGATTGTCATGGTATTTAAAATGGTCTACTGGACCTGATTCTATTTGACATGCATTTGAACATATACTACCTAATGAAACACAACAACAACAACAACAACAACCCAGTATAATCCCACAAGTGGGGTATGCGGAGGGTAATATGTACGTAGACCTTACCCCTACCCTGAGGGGCAGAGAGGTTGTTTCCAGGAGACTCTCGGCTCAAGACAGTAACAAGAGATGATATATTAGTATTATCAATAGACTCATACTAAAATAACATAAAATAACATAAAATACAGAACATAACTTAAAATAATAGAATAACAGTAATATAAGAAATATAGTAAATACAAAAGGGGTGGACGGTAAACTAATATCCAACAGATAAATCCATGCATCAGTAACTGATCAGTAGCATCCTAAGATTAACTCCTAACTGGCTAGTCTCACTCTAGTGCGCTGGAGAAATATCCATACTTACCCCTAACCTACAACCTTAATGCTCGACCTCCACAGTCCCCTGTCAAGGGCAATGTCCTCAGAAATTCTAAGACGCGTCATGTTTGTCTGATGACCTCTATCCAACACTTCTTAGGTCTCCCTCTACCTCTCATCATTCCCACCACAGCCAGTCGCTCACACCTTCTTACCGGTGCATGAATACTCCTCCTCTGAATGTGCCCGAACCATCTGAGTCTTGCTTCTCGCATCTTATCCTCTATGGGGGCCACGCCTACCTTCTCCCGAATATACCCATTCCTAATTTTATCCATACTTGTATGCCCGCATATCCACCTCAACATCCTCATCTCTGTCACTTTCATCTTTTGGATGTGTGAGTTCTTAACCGGCCAGCACTCGGTCCCATACAACATGGCAGGCCTAACCACTGCTCTATAAAACTTACCTTTTAGTGACGGTGGCACTTTCTTGTCACACATGACTCACATTGCTAACCTCCACTTCATCCACCCCACCCCTATACGGTGTGTGACATCCTCGCCGATCTCTCTGATCCCCTAAATAACTGGCCCGAGGTACTTGAAACTACCCCTCTTAGGAATATACTACCTAATGACTAATCTAAAATAATAGAACGTTATTGACTACATCACTATAAAATTGTCCAGTTATACAAAATGACCAAAATTTTCATAACAATAGTATACAGAGTGACCTAAGTACAACCAGTAAAAAAAAGAAACTAAATTAAATTTATAACTTCAACTCTTCATATATATTCATGCTTCATGTTTCAGCTTATAACATTTGCAAGGTTATAGCCATGTACCTGGTATAGGAAGCAAAGAAGAGGAAGATCAACAAAGTAGCAGTAGCATACAACAACAGCAACAACCAGCAACAGATTGAGAACCCAGCAGAATAAATCCCAGGAAAACCAGTAGCAATTTCAAAGATACCAAACAGCAACACCAACACCAGAAACCTAAAACAACTTAGTTTCAACCAAATACCAATCGGAATTACCAGCAACCACAAAAGGAACTCGAAAATATAACTTCACAGTTAAAGCTAGAGCTCTCTTTTAGTTTTCAATTAAACAGTATTCGTTGTACTAATTGACTCCTTAAAATGATATATCCCAAACTGATTGTTTCTTTATCAAAGACTTATGATATCCTCAAATGCGACCTCTCCAAGATGATTTCAAAAGCTTCCCTTTTTTCGGACTAAAAAGGAAGACCCCTTATTCTGTCAAAACTTCTAGCATTTATATCCCAAAAATCAGACCCTTTACATGGGACACTTAAACAATTCCGAAAATTCTTCCCCATAATATTCTCTTACAGCCCCACTACTAAGTGTTTTGTGTTATTTTAATTCGTTTCTCCCCCACTACCATTTGTCTAATTCATTTAATTAATTTAAAGCTTGGATAGGTGTATTTAATCAATTCTTTTAACACCATTATGTCTTGTTCCCCACTTTTATTAAACAATGTCTTATTATAATACTATTATTGCTTAGTGGACAGAGCACTCCAATTAAACAATTCTGCAAGTGGTTAATTCCTGTATTACCCCTAAAACTATTGAAATTACTGTTTTACTCCCATCCCTTCAATTTGTACCAAAATTATCAACTGACCAAAATTGGTTCCTAAAAATACCAAATCACTACAACTATAACCAAATCACCTAATCAAATTCAGCAATTAATCTCATGAACTCAGATTGAATCATACAACATCATATCAAAGGGAATAAGCTAACCATATTGGGAACCAATCCTGGTTAACTTAGACACAAATGAATGAGCAAGAATCCAATAGTATGATGAATCAACAAACTAAACATATATGAAACAGTATGAATCACAATTAACTGAATCGAAATGCAAACTGAATTCCTATGAAGAACAACAAAGAGAAAGAAAACAAACAATACACAAAATTAAACCATTTGAACCAAAAAAATACCAAATCATTACATGAATACTTGTATTTATCTAGTCCAAAACACAAATACCAATTAATACAAACTCATAAAATCTAACAATTCTAATTATCTAGTTTTCCAATTATCAAACACACAGAAATGGATGAACATCATGCCTATCACCGCAAAAATCAAACAACAAGTTAAAAATGGGAAATAGGTAAAACCTGGATTGCTTTCCAATTAAACCGAAATAAAGAAAACTTTAAACGACTTTAAACGAAATCAACAACCTCGAACCATAATCTCGGACGAAGACTTCAACTTCGTCGTAAACAAAAAATCTGTTTGGACAACGAACGTCTCAAAACAATTGATGGGCAGCAAACAACTGAAGACGACGACGACGAGCAAAACATATAACAATGACTGACGACGAACATGGAGGAACCTCCGCGCACTGCCTCGATGTACGACTGAGAACGACCTCGGATGGCTGGCCTCGTTTTTGACTGGAGGGAGGCAGCAGCAGCAACGATGGATGGGGTGAGGCTGGAGACGACGCAGTGGAGCTGGTCGTTTGGCAACGGTAGGGTCGTTTGGACGTTGGTGGTTTGCTGGAGTTTGGCTAGTCGTTCATGGCTGTGGAGGGTCGTTTGGCTGTTGGTGGCTACTACTCGGAGAAGACGACCGGTGGTTGTGAGATGGTTGGGGTTGTTCGTCGATAGAGATGGCAGGCTTGTTTGGACGTGGTTGGAAGAAATGGCTAGTCGTTCATGGCTGTGGAGGGTCGTTTGGACGTGAGGCTGGAGACGAGGGTGGTCGTGGAGGCTGGCGGTCGACTGGCGGGAAAGGGCAGCCATGGCTGGAGGGGTTTGGAGCTTAGTGGTTTGTTTGGAGAAGATAAAGGGGGGGGGGATGTTAGGTTTAGGGTTTTTAGGTAGTGAAAAATGAAATGAAGTGAGGGGTTATTTGGGTTATGGGGCAGACCGGGTCGGGTTGACCCGATGGGTTTTGGGTTGGGTTTGTGAGACACTTGGGCCTAGTTTGTTTAATTTGAAAGATGGCCCAATCCGAATTTCCATCTATTTTTGTTCTCTTTTCGTTTATTTGCTCCAAAATTAAACTTAAAGATCCTAAATTAAATTAATAAAACCAGAGTTAACTTAAAATACTAATCAATTCCTAATAATAATTATCACACAAAATTAAACATCAATTAAAATAAAATCACACAATTTGGACATTAAATGCTAAAAATGCAAAATACATTATTTTGTGATTTTTTTATTTTTGTAAAGCAAACTTGATTACTCCTAATTGTAGAATTAAATCCTAAATGCAAATGCAACATATTTTTGTATTTTCATTAATTTAACAAATAAACATGCACAGACAAATACAAATAATTATCCAAAAAATGCCGCGAAAAATCTCAAAATTGCATACAACCCAAAACTCTTTTATTTTGAAATTTTGAGAGTATTTCTCATATAGGGCAAAAATCACGTACTTACAGTTGTTTATACATGTTTCCCATCAATTGATATCAAAGCCATCTTGCATCTAAATAGATAACCTAGATGATACATGTATGTGCGATTGCATATGATTCGTGATTTACAGTTTTATCATGAGAAGGATTATATGAAACATCAAGTTGTTACGAAGTGTGGTCTACAACTTTTGTGGGTAAACAATTTTAAAGCTTCACATAATTCTTGATTGTTGGTTGGTAAATTGTGAAAAACAGGAGGAGGAAAACGAAGAGTACAAATTGGTCGGCTACGCGGAAAGTTGTGAAATGCTTGATCAAGTAACCTGTTAGGGTTTTCCTAAAGTTTGTTTTTCAATTAATTATTTAAAAAAAAAGAGGGATAAGGAGTGAACGATTTAGGCGGCTGAAATTACACGGCTTCAGAGGGGTTGTTTCTACTTCAATTTGTTTTTCCCAAACACAATCACTTAAATTAAATAAACAAAAGAGAAAAGAAGAGGTGATGTCGTATGTAGTTGGCGGCGGCAGAAGATGGTATACTATACTGTCACACCTCCTTTTTCTGCTACCCGCGAGGGCGTAAAGGAGTTTTTCCAATTAAAAGACAATCGAAACGGAATTTATTTTATTTAATTCAGAGTTGCCACTTGGGAGATTTATGGTGTCCCAAGTCACCGTTTGAATCCCGAATCGAGGAAAAGAATGACTCTGTTTAACAGTCTGCGCACCAGAAATCCGGATAAGGAATTCTGTTAACCCGAGAGAAGGTGTTAGGCATTCCCGAGTTCCGTGGTTCTAGCACGGTCGCTCAACTGTCATATTCGGCTTATTTATCTGATTTTAATATATGTTAAACCTACGTGCGAATTTTTTATCTTTTAAAACGCTTGTGATTATTAGTATTTTATAAGAATTGCAACGTCGTGAAAATGTACTTCGGACCATACCATACCAGTACGCCTATGGCCTTTAACACATTTCGACTTCGTTGAGATTTGGATTTTGGTCACATAAATGTGCACCCGAGTTTAAGAAAGTAAATTATTAAAGTACGCGCCTAAAGAGTCTAACGTGTTATTATTTTGGGGAAGGTCGTGCAATTCACTAAACGGCTCGTCCCGAAGTCTAAGTATTGTTAATTTTTTAACCACGTATTGAGGGCCCCGCAATTTGTGTGTTTTATTGGGCGGGCTCGTCTCATTCTTTATTAAAAGGGTCAAACCTAAAGCGACTATGATTTGCTATTTTTATTTTTGTCTCTGAAACAAGAGAAGAAGTTCTAATTAATTTGTTACATGATTAAAGCAAACCAGCAGGAAAATTGTACCCATGTCTATATCGAAAGAATGGTCAATCGCAAGTCTTGGCCCAGGCCCCAACGAACACACAAGTTAGAACCTGAGCCACTTGTTATGATATTGAAGCCCAAGCTGCCTGAAGACAGGACTATTGCTAGGCCAAATGAGGCTTTGATTTAATTAGGCTAAATCCACACCGAAATTGTTCCAAAATATTCAAAATGTGTTTAATGACTTAAAACAAGGGCAGACGTTATTCACCTATTCAAACTTACGAAAACATTGATCATTTGAATCCCATATGTCCTGCTTAGGTTAAACTAAAAGTGAGCCTAACTGGAAACATGATTGTGATGACACAAAGTAGCCTGATTATTTTAGGTTGATTCAAGATAACTATACTAAAACTGAACTACTGAAACCGTTACTAAAATTGAACACACGTTCATGAGGTGATTCAAGTTATATTACACTAATTTACTACCATAGAAAGGCTGCATTCCAACTTCAATTTTTTGCAACCTAGTCCAACTCGAAACAGCTCTAATTACGGCCCAGTTTTACTACAGAATTTAAACATTAGATGTGAGCGCATGTATAATGTAAACTATAGTTAATGTCCCATTATACAACCCCAGTTCTAGATCCAGTCATACAAAATATCCTAACATAATTACAGCACTATGATATTCAATTTTAAATGAGCTAAATTATCAGTTGATATGCAAATGAAGCAGGGAAAAGCAAGGTCAACCAGCAGCAAACTTAGAAGTCTTCTCCATTTTGATTCAACCGATTTAACTACATGTTATCAGGAGTTTAAACTTGTACCTGGATAATGGAAATAGGAGAAGAGGAATGGTCAGCAACAGCAACACAACAACAGCAGTAGCTAGTTGGAATTCCAGGGATAATCCAAATCAACAGGGGACTTAAGGAAATCAACAACAACTCCAGAAAAATAGCAAACCAACAGAAGGCTCAAGTGATCTCAACAGAACCTTTCGAACAACTTGAACACTCAAGATTGAAAATAGAAAACAGCGAAAGCTCGACTATTTCTGATTTTTGGACCAATGTAACAGTGTTATAGGGACTCGAGTTGCCTAAGATTGACTTGGAATTTTTCGAGAGTTAAATCTTTTCAATGTAACAGTGTTATGTGTGTGTTCTTCTTTTTTTAGAAAAATGCCTCTCTTCTGTATCTTTGTTTTTTAAAACTCTTTTCAAAAAACCACCCCTCCTCTCTAATGCCAGCCTCTATTCTTATATCACCAACCAACACCCTTCAGCCTATTAAAACTGTTTTAAAATGAATAAACCCATATTCACTTCTGTTTTTCCACTTTCTTTTGTCTAGGTATGTAACTCCTAATTTTTAATTTTCTGATGCCCAGACACTAGTAAGTGTCCTGCTGTAACAGCAGGTTCCACTACTCCAGGAGGCATCTATTATGGGTTGCCCTAATGGCTTAAACATGTTCAGGGTGGCAGTTCACTAAGCCTTGGATTTTCTGTCTAGGTCCAACACAGCTAATACTAATTCGAAATCCCAAACTCAATCCTAGAAAAATACAGATTTCAATCAAACAGTGATTCTGGATGGGATTTTAATTAATATTGAGCTTTACTGCTATATTGTTCTAACCAACAGACCTAATACAACTAATCGACGACATTCGTTTAATTGATTATAACACATATGAATCGACAGACAACAATCGATGAATAAGTCAGTGATTCATGGTTTCAAGCAGGGCAGGGAAATAAAAAGTGTAAACTAACTGCCTGATAACTAAACACAACTCAATCAAAATAGCCATTAAAGAAAACAAAACAGAAGGAATTTGACCAAATAAAAGGTCGACTGGAGATGGATAGAAGAACTATAAAGGAATCGAAAAAGATAAAAAATTTAACAACACATCTAATCTAAACAAACAAGCATGAAATAGATAAAAATAGAAGAAAAAAGAGAAATACCTCGAAAAAATCAGGGATCGAAGTGGGATAGGGACTGCTTCAGACTCGAAACTTTTTTAGGCCAAACGGGATTTAATCGAGTGTTCTCGAGTGAGAACACCCCGACTAAAGCCCGTTGAAACCTCAAAATCTCTTCGAACAGGCTCGAAATTCTTTCTAGGGTTCTTGGGGTTTCAATTTGGGGTTTGAACGGTTCTGGTCAGAGTCGAACCGAACTAAGGTTCGTTTGGGTATGAGGGAGGTCAGGAGGTGCTAGGGTGCGAGTTTGGGCTTGATTGGGATAAGTTCCGGTCCTGCTCGGGACGATTCACGATGATTCGAGGTTAACGGAGTGTGGATTTGGAGAGGGGAAGTTATGGTGGTTCAGGGGTGTGATTTTCTCGGCCAACAGAGTCGGCGCTGCCAGGTTTACGGCGAAAAGGAAAAGGGGGCGGCGCTAGGGTTTGGGGGTTGAGGGAGATGATGAAGTCGGGGTGTGGGAATGAAAATGGGGTGAAGGGTTTGAGGGGTCTTTTGGTATGTTAAAATGGTGAGCTTAATGTGGTCCGTTGGATCAATGATGGTTGACGGTCCAGATTAGATCAGGGGTGCAAAACAGGGTCGTTTTGTTTAACACGGGGCTGGGTCGGTTCGGATGAAGGGGAGGTCGGGTAACGGGTGAGGCTTTGTGATCATTGGATTGAATGGATTTAACGGCTTGGATCAATTGACATCAAACGACGTCGTTTTGGTATCAAACTACGCCGTTTGATGGCCTGGGAGACGGGTCTCTTGGACCAGCTGACTTGGGCTGGTTATTTGGTGCTTTTGGGCCTCGACTTTCTTTTAAAACTGGCCCAGTCCGATTGTTAATTCCTTTTCTCTTGCTTCTTCTTTTCTTTTACTTTTTTTTTTAATTCAAAAACTAAAATTCTAAATTAAATCCTAAACCAAGTTACAAATACTAATTAATTCCTAATAATAATTGTCACACAAAATTAAACACACATCAAGGGAAAATTACATAATTTGGGCATTAAATGCAAAATACATTATTATTTTTGTGATTTTTCGTATTGTAATATAGAATTTACTTACTCCTCATTGTAAATTAAATCCTACATGCAAATGCGGTATATTTTTGTATTTTCATTAATTTAAACAAACAAACACGCACAGACAAATACAAACAATAAAAGAAAAATAACACGGAATCCACAAAAGTCACATACATAAACCAAAACTATTTTATTTTGAATTTTTGGGAGCAATTCTCATATAGGGCAAAAATCACGTACTTACAGCTGCCCCTCTTTGTCCGAAAAAAAAGAGTTTTCGTGCAAAGATAAAGTGAGCGAGCGATTTTTTTGCCCGTTTGAGTACTCCATGTGAAGCATTTTTTGAAAAGATTTGACCGAACCTTTGCTTCAAAAGGTCTCCTACATATCCCTAGCTAAAAAGGGAATCAGGTCAATGTAGTTCGGGAAGTTTTGGTAGCTGGTACTACCATGGGACTATAATTTTGCTGCTATTGTTGTTGCATGTTGCTACCACTGCTTGCCTACCCCCTTATTACACTGTGCTAAACAGAAAATAAGAAGTTAGACTAAACTAGTCTATGAATTACAAAATCTTATCTAGATCTTCAGGCTTGCTCTTATCACCTTGCTTTCTTGTGGACTGCTTCCTCTCATGTTTCTTTCTACTATTTTGACTCGTCGGCCTCTCTTGATTGCCAAACTTGGACTGTTTATTTCCTTGTGGGCTTCGAATTATTTCCCTTCGGAGCTTGAACTGCCTTCTTCCGGTCACTGTTGCTTTCCTTCTCACTTATGAATTTGGATTTATGCTGGGGATTTTTTGGTGTAACCCTCCGCTCTCCGGGCGGGTTACCGACTCCTTGAATTAAAAAGGTACGCCTTCCCGCTCTCCAGGCGGGCTCCTGACTTCAACATCAACTTATAAAATTAATCGCCATTCCTCTCTTCAGTCGGGCTCCTAACTTCAACATCAACTTAGAAAATTAATCGTCATTCCTCTCTTCAGGCGGGCTCCTGACTTTAACATCAGCTTAGAAAATTAATCGCCATTCCTCTCTTCAAGCGGGCTCCTGACTTCAACATCAACTTAGAAAATTAATCGCCATTCCTCATTTCAGGCGGGCTCCTAATTTCATCAATAATTTAGAAAATAAAGCGTCATTCTGTTCTTCAGGTGGGCACCTAACTTCAAACAACAACACTCCAAAAATAAATCGCCATTCCATTCTTCAGGCAGGCACCTGACTTCAACAATAATTTAAAACTTCAATTAAAGCTTAGAGTAAAATGCCATTCCGTTCTTCAGGCGGTCCCCCGACTTCAACATCAACTTAGAAAATTAATCGCCATTCCTCTCTTCAGGCGGGCTCCTAAGGGAGGAACTAATCAAAGCACTTGTCGAATTCAAAGACATTTTTGCATGGTCGTATGATGACATGCCGGGATTAAGCACCGATCTAGTGGTTCACAAATTGCCCACAGACCCGGCATGCCCTCCTGTCAAACAGAAATTAAGGAAGTTCAAGACAGACATGAGTGTGAAGATTAAAGAAGAAATAACCAAGCAGCTACAGGCAAAG
>MU673876.1:9439-23535 GCA_026770625.1 Nicotiana glauca | reverse complement strand
ATTGATAAAATGGACTACAGGACGGTATCCTGGGAGATCCTCATTATTTGTACTGGTATTGAGCTGGTTACTCTGTGTTATCTTATTTTCTGTGTATTAAATTGCTGTTTGTGTAAGCCGATTTAATTCATAACTGTATATCATCATCTCTGTTTATTTCATACTGTTGTCAGATTTATTATTATATTCTATCTCAGTAGGGCCCTGTCCTTCCTCGCCACTATCCAAAAACATCATACAGACTCGCTCGTGCATTCAAATCACTAAAATAACATCAACAACTGTGAATTTAGCATAAAAAATCATGAAATTTCTTAAGGACTTCAAAATTTTCAATTATCTCAAATACGATCAGATTCACGTCGTTTCAAGTCCGTTTCTTACCAAATTTTATAGACTTGTCATAAATCACATATAAGACCTGTACCGGGCGCTAGAACCAAAATACGGGCCCGATACCATCAAGTTTTAAACACATTTCATTTTCAAGAACTCATAAATATTCCAGAAAATAATTTTCTTTAAAAATTCATTTCTCGGGCTTGGGACCTCGGAATTTAATTTCGGGCATACGCCCAAGTCCCATATTTTCCTACGGACCCTCCGGGACCGTCAAATCTAGGGTCTGGATCCGTTTACCCAAAATGTTGACCGAAGTCAACTTAATTCATTTTAAAGTCAAAATTCATCATTTTTTTACAGATTTTCATATATTGGCTTTCCGGCTACGAGCCTGGACTGCGCACGCAAATTGAGGTAAGATAGAAAGAGGTTTTTAAGGCCTCAGAATGTAGAATTTACTTTTAAAATAAGTGATGACCTTTTGGGTTATCACATTCTCCACCTCTAAAACAACGGTTCGTCCTCGAACGGATAGAAGAAGGAAGTACCTGAGTCGGGGAAAAGATGGGGATAACGGCTCCGCATATCGGACTCGGATTCCCAGGTCGATGCCTCAGCAGGCTGACCTCTCCACTGAACACAAACAGAAGGAAAACTCTTCAATCTCAACTGACGAACCTGCCAGTCTAAAATAGCTACTGGCTCCTCCTCATAAGTCAAGTCCTTGTCCAACTAGACAGTGCTGAAATCTAACACGTGGGATGGATTGCCGTGATACTTTCGAAGCATGGACACACGAAACACTGGATGCACGTTTGATAAGCTCGGCGACAATGCAAGTTTGTAAGCTACCTCTCCCACTCGAACAAGAATCTCAAATGGGCCAATGAACCTAGGGCTAAGCTTGCCCTTCTTCCCAAATCTCATCTCGCCCTTCATAGGTGACACTCGAAGCAACACCCGCTCATCGACCATGAATGCCAAATCACGAACCTTACAGTCGGCATAACTATTTTCCCTGTACTGAGCTGTACGAAGCCTATCCTGAATGATCCTGACCTTGTCTAGGGCATCCTGCACTAGATCAGTACCCAACAACCGAGTCTCTCCCAGATCAAACCATCCAACCGGCGACCGATAATGCCTACCATACAAAGCCTCATAAGGAGCCATCTAGATACTCGACTGGTAGCTGTTGCTATAGGCAAACTCTGCTAAAGTCAAAAACTAATCCGACGAGCCTCCAAAGTCAATGACAGAACCTCGGAGCATATCCTACAAAATTTGAATAGTACGCTTGGACTGCCCGTTCATCTAAGGATGAAATGCTGTGCTCAACTCAACCTATATGCCCAACTTTCGCTGAACTGCCCTATAAAAATGTAAGGTAAATTGCGTACCTCGGTCCGAAATGATAGACATGGGCACACCATGAAGACGAACAATCTCCCGGATATAGATCTCAGCTAACCTCTCAGAAGAATAGGAGACTGCCACAGGAATGAAATGCGCTGACTTGGTCAGCCTATAAACAATAACCCACACCGCATCGAACTTCCTCTGAGTCCGTGGGAGTCCAACGACGAAGTCCATTGTGATACGCTCCCATTTCAACTCAGGAATCTCAATATTCTGGAATAAACCATCGGACCTCTGATGCTCGTACTTAACCTGCTGAAAATTCAAACACTGAGCCACATATGCAACAATATCCTTCCTCATCCTCCTCTACCAATAATGCTTCCGCAAATCCTGATACATCTTCGCGGCGCCCGGATGAATAGAGTACCGGGAACTATGGGCCTCCTCTAAAATCAACTCTTGAAGTCCATCCACATTAGCCACAAAAACTCGACCCTGCAATCTCAAAACTCCAGCGTCACCTAAGGTAACCTGCTTGGCACCTCCATGCTGCACTGTGTCTCTAAGGACAACAAATGGGGATCATCATACTGCTGATCTCGGATACGCTCCAATAAACAAGAACGAGTGATTGTGCAAGCTAGCACACGGCTGGGCTCAGAAACATCCAACCTCATGAACTGATTGGCCAAATCCTGAACATCTAAAGCAAGCGATCTTTCACCGACCAGAATATAAGCAAGATTGCCCATACTGGCTGACTTCCTATTCAAAGCATCGACCACCACATTGGCCTTTCCCAGATGATATAAGATGGTTATACATTAGTCCTTTAATAGCTCCAACCACCTTCTCTGCCTCAAATTTAGCTCCTTCTGCTTGAACAAATACTGCAGACCCTTGTGATCCGTGAACACATCACACGCCATGCCATACAGATAATGCCTCCAAATCCTCATCACGTGAACAATGGCTGCTAACTCCAAATCATGAACCGAATAGTTCTTCTAATGAATCTTCAACTGCCGCAAAGCATAGGGAAAGACCTTGCCATCCTGCATCAACACCGCACCAATTCCAATACGAGATGCATCAGAATAAACTGTATATGGCCCTGAACCAGTGGGAAAAACCAACATCGGTGCCGTAGTTAGAGCTGTCTTGAGCTTCTAGAAGCTTTCCTCACACTTGTCTGACCATCTGAACTAGGCACCTTTCTGGGTCAACCTGGTCATTAGGGTTGCAATAGACGAAAACCCCTCCATGAACCGACAGTAGTAGCCTGCCAATCACCAGAAACTCCGGATCTCTATAGCTGATGCTGGTCTAGGCAAGTTCTTGACTGCCTCAATCTTCTTCGGATCAACTTGAATACCCTCTGCTGATACAACATGACCTAGGAATGCAACTGAATTCAACCAGAACTCACACTGTGAAAACTTGGCGTACAACTGGCTGTCCCTCAAAGTCTGAAGAACCACTCTAAGATGCTGCTCGTGCTCCTCCCGACTGCAGGAATAGATCAAAATATCATCAATGAAGACTATCACGAACAAATCCAAGTAAGGACTGTACACTCGGTTCATCTAATCCATAAAGCTGCTGGGGCATTTGTCAACCTGAATGACATCACTAAGAACTCATAAAAATGCTCATACCGACTACGGAAAGCTATCTTAGGGACAGCAGATGCCATAATCCTCAACTGATGGTAGCCAGATCTCAAGTCAATCTTCAAAAATACCTTGGCAACCTGAAGCTGATCAAACAAATCATCAATCCTCGACAATGGATACTTATTCTTGATTGTAACCTTGTTCAACGGCCGGTAATCAATACACATTCTCATCGATCCGTCCTTTTTCTTAACAAACAACACCGGCGCACCCCAAGGCAAGACACTAGGTCTAATGAAGCCTTTCTCAAGCAAGTCTTGCAACTGCTCCTTCCACTTTTTCAACTCAGACGGGGCCATACGATACGACGGAATAAAAATGGGCTGGGTGCCCGAAGCCAAATCAATGCAAAAGTCAATATCCTTATCGGGTGGCATACCCGGCAGGCCTGAAGGAAATACCTAAGGAAACTCACGAACAACAGGAACATAATCAATAGAAGGGACCTCAATACTAGAATCACGAACATAGGCCAAATAGGCCAAACACCCCTTCTCGACCATACGTTGAGCCTTCATATATGAGATAACACTACGGGTAGAATGACCAAGAGTCCCTCTCTATTCTAAACGAGGTAAACCCGGTAAGGCTAAGGTCACAATCTTGACATGACAGTCCAAGATAGCGTGGTAAGGTGATAGCCAGTCCATCCATAATATGACATCGAAATCAACCATGTCCAGAAGAAGAAAATCTACACGAGTCTCAAGACCTCCAATCACAACTATACATGAACGATGGACTCGATCTACCATAATAGAATCACCTACCGGTGTAGACACATAAACAAGAGCACTCAAGGAATCACTAGGCATGACCAGATACAATGCAAAATAAGATGATACATAGGAGTATGTAGATCCTGGATCAAATAAAACTGAAGCATATCTGCTACAAACCAGAACAGTATCTGTAATAACTGCATCGGAAGCCTCAGCCTCGGGCCTGGCTGGAAGAGCATAACATCGGGGCTGGGCCCTACCACTCTAAACTACATCTCTGGGACGGCCTGCTGATGGCTGGCCTCCACCTCTAGCGGCTTGAGTTCCACCTCTAATACCTACCTCTACCTCTAGCACCTCTACCCCCACCTCTAGCTGGCTGGGTGGGCTATGGAACACTCGGTGCCTGAACTATGGCACGGGAACCCTGATGCTGAGAGCTTCTCAGTGCTTGAGGGAAAAACCTAGTAATGTGACCCATATCACCGCAAGTGTAAAAAGCCCTCGGCTGCTGAGACTGCTGACCCTGTCAACCTGAATGACCACCCCGAAAACTCTGGAGCGGCGGTGTATAGATAGGAGCTGGTGGTGCACTATAGGACTGCTGATCAGAATACTGCATCTGAGGACCGAAGCTACCTGAAGCACCGTGAGAAACCTGAAGTGCTAACTGAAAAGGCCTAGGAGGATGGCCTCTACCATACGAATCCCTGCCTCCAAACGAGGTACCACTGACTCAGCCTGAATGAGCAGGCCTCTTGTCAGACCCCTGACCACCTCCCTATGACAGAACCATGTCAACTCTCCTAGCCACATTGGCCGCCTCCTGAAAAGAAATCGCACTCCTAGTATCCTTGGCCATCTAAAGTCGAATAGGCTATATAAGTCCCTCAATGAAGCTCTTCACCCTCTCTCTTTCAGTGAGAAGTATGATAAGAGCATGGCGGGCTAAGTCGATGAATCTGGTCTCATACTGAGTAACTGTCATAGAACCCTGCTGGAGACGCTCAAACTACCTCCGATAGGCCTCTCTCTGAGTGTTAGGAGGAAAATTCTCCAGAAATAGCTATGTAAACTGCTCCCAAGTCAAAGCTGGTGATCCGGCTGGTCTAGACAAGCAATAATCTCTCCACCAAGTCTTGGTGGATCCAGGCTGGCAAAAAGTAGCAAATCGACCCCATTGGTCTCCACAATCCCAATGTTCCTGAAAACCTCATGACAACTGTCTAGATAATCCTGGAGAATCCTTAGAAGATGCGCCGCTGAAAGTAGTAGTGAAGAGCTTGGTGAACCTATCCAACCTCCACAAGGCATTAGCAGACATAGCTTCTCCATCACCGGTCTGAACTACCACACCCGCCTGAACTGCTCCAACTGGCTGAACCGCTGGGGTCTGGAACTGCGGAGCTACCTACTCCGGATTGCAAGTAGCAGGAGTCTGGGCTCCTCCTCCAGCCTGAGAGACGGCTGGTGCTACAGGAAGCAAGCCTGCCCGGGTGACACTCTCCATAAGGTCCACTAGATGGACACGATCATCCTGGAGTACTGGGGTAGCAATGAACACCTCTGGGACCTGAGCTGGGCCCACCAGAACTGCCGGGGCCAGAACCTCATAATCAAAGTCAACCTGAGGCTCTGCCGTTGGCGCTACTGCTCTAGGCTGAGCTCTGCCCCTACCTCGGCCTCTATCACGTCCTCGGCCTCACCATCTACCCCTCGTGGGAGCTGCTACTGGGGGCTCGGGCTGGTGGTCAGTGGATGAGGAAGCGTGTGTTCTCACCATCTGCAAAAGAACAAAGTAGAAATTCAATTAACATTGAGAAACCAAACTGCACGACAGGAAAGAATAAATTTCCAAACTTTGTAGCCTCTGGGGGATAAATACAGACGTCTCCGTACCGATCCCTCAGAATCTAATAAGCTTGTGTATGAACTGTGAGACCCATGTAACCTAGAACTCTAATACCAACTTATCACGACCTAGATTTTCCACCTTCAGGGGTCGTGATGGAGCCTACTAATATGAGCTAGGCAAGCCGACTATTGAACAAATTTCCTTTGTTACCCATTTTATACTCTTTAACAATTATAAAGCAATAACGTGTAGACAGCAAAATTTACAATAAGTGGAAGAAATGCAGTAAACTATCTGAAATATGTATCTAATACAATTGTTGAGTCTCGACTACCCAGAACTGGTGTCACAGTTTCACAGACGATCTAAGAATACTACATACAAAGTCTGAAAGATAAAAGATACACTGTTTCTGAATTAAGGAAATGAAACAGGAATAAAGGGATAGAGGGAGATGCCAGGGCCTGCGGACGCCTGCAGGCCTACCTTGAATCTCTGTGCGGACTGAAGGCAGCCACCTAATCTACGGTCCAAAAGCTGCTGCTTCGGGATCTGCACATAGTGCAGAGTGTAGTATCAGCACAACCGACCCCATGTGCTGGTAAGTGCCTAGCCTAACCTCGGTGAGGTAGTGACGAGGCTAGGACTAGACTACCGAATAAACCTGTGCAATTCAATTAGGAGCGAAAAAGAACAACAATAATATACAGTCAAGTATGGGAGGGGTAACATGCTGCGGGGGAGCTATCAACTTAGAATAGAAAGACAACAGGTAATTGAAAGAAACAACATATCTCAGATATCAACAAAGAAACAGAAATCAATAAGTGCACGGCATCACCCTTCGTGCTTTTACATCTCGTCCTCACCAAAGCAATCAAGTAAGGAAAATGTGCATGGCATTAACCTTCGTGCTTTTACTCTGGTCCTCACCATATAATTAATATAATCGGCACAGAATTGTACATCGTGTGACACGGCATCACCTTTCGTGCTTTACACTCTTTCCTCACAAATCATACACGACATTACCCTTCGTGCTTTAACACTCTCTCACCAAACAATACACGACATCACCCTTCGTGCTTTAACACTCTTTCTCACCCAAACAACAATCACAAATAATAGGGCAAGGAAATAAGTGAAACTACAACAAGAATCCCGACAAGGGAACAATAATTCAACAATCAAGTCCCGGAAAGGGACAACATCAAAACAACAACAATATCTCGGCAAGGGAGTCAATATAGTGATTCTTTTCTCTTTTTCACTTTTACTTCACAACTCACTTTACAACTTGAGACAATGCTGTAAAGGGTTTAAACGTCAAAATTACTTCTACAATTCGTTATACAACTTGAGCCAACACTCCTCAATGTTCAAGTATCACAATTACTTCCACAAACTTTGCTCAACAAATAGAAATTGTCACCAAAACATGAATAATACAACGAAGTCATGAAAATCATAATATAAGACTCACGGGCATGCTTGACACCAACGTATAGATACTCGTCACCATGCCTATACGTCGTACTCAACAATTACCACATAGCCAATAGGACTCGACTCCTAATCCCTCAAGCTAAGGTTAAACCAAACACTTACCTCGATGCTATGAACACAATTCACGTCTCAACTATTGCTTTACCCCTTGATTCCACCACCAATTCGCTCGTATCTAGACACAAGTTACTTAATTACATCAATAAATGCTAAATGAATCAATTCCAATGCATGAAAGTAAGTTTTCCAAAGTTTTACCNGAAAAGATGTTAATGATTGAAGAAAACGAGTTAAAATTGACTTACAATCGATTTGGAAGAAGAGTTGTCTTTGAAAAATCACCCAAGAGTGTTTTGATTTTGAAAGAGTGTGAAAAATGAGAGATTTTCGGCTAAGTTATAAAATTACAGGTTACAGATGTCGTAATTGCGACCAGGGTTCGCAATTACTTCTACTAGACTCACATTTGCGAAAATGGGTTCGCATTTGCGAAGTGAGAATTGTGAACAATGTATCGCATTTGCGACGACTGGCTAAAACTGGGGGATCACATTTGCGAGGTAAGCTGGCCTAGGCTATTTTTCGCATTTGCGACGAAGCCTTCGCATTTGCGAACTCGCATTTGCGAGCCAGGCTTCGCAGGCCTGCAATGCAATAACTGAAGTCTGTAATTTCCAAAATCCATCCCGTCGCCTATCCAAAACTCACCCGAGTCCTCGGGGCTCCAAACCAAACATGCACACTAACCTAAAAACATCATACAGACTTGCTCGTGCATTCACATCATTAAAATAACATCAATAACTATGAATTTTGTATCAAAAATCATGAAAATTCTTGAGGACTTCAAATTTTCCAATTTTCTCAAATACGATTCGATTCACGTCGTTTCAAGTCGTTTCTTACCAAATTTCAAAGACTTATCTTAAATCACATGTAAGACATGTACCGGATGCCGGAACCAAAATACGGGCCTGGTAGCATCAAATTTTAAACACATTTCATTTTCAAGAACTCATAAATATTCCATAAAATAATTTTCTTTAAAAATCCATTTCTCGGGCTTGGGACCTCGGAATTCGATTCCGGGCATACGCCCAAGTCCCATATTTTCTTACGGACCCTCCGGGACCATCAAATCACGGGTCTAGATTCGTTTACACAAAATATTGACTGAAGTCAACTTAATTCATTTTAAAGTCAAAATTCATCATTTTTCACAGATTTTCACATGTTGGCTTTCCGGCTACGCGTCCGGACTGCGCATGCCCATCGAGGTGCGACAGAAAGTGGTTTTTCAAGTCTCGGAATGCAGAATTTACCCTTTTGGGTCATCACATATGCCTAGGTCCCATATCTTACTACGAACCCCTCCGAGACCGTCGAAATACGGATCCGGGTCCGTTTATCCAAAAATATTGATCGAAGCCAACTAAAATCATCTTTTAAGCCAAAAATCATCATTTCTTAATTTTTTTTTCACATAAGGGCTTTTCGGATACGCTCCCGGACTGCGCACGCAAATTGAGAAGAGATAAAATGAGGTTTTTAAAGGCCTCAGAACATGGATTCGACTTCTAAAATAAGAGATGACCTTTTGGGTCATCACAATTTTAAAGTTAATATATTGAATAATGATTGAGGACTTCTATGAATACATTTTTTTTCATGATTGAGATAGCTATATAAGATCAAGATTCATTAATTTCAGACGCTTACGCTTTATTTTATAATTCAAATATAATTTAAAAACATATGTAATTTTCTTATAAAAAATGATCTATTAAGATAAGAAACACGCGCAACGCGCGTATCCTAAGACTAATCTATATCTATCTATCTATATTATTATAAAAGCACGAATATCCTACACTAAATATTGAATGACCAAAATATCCCTAAAATATTGACCGACTTTTATACCCTTTGAAATTTAAATTATTTATTCAACACTTATGTCCAAAAAAGTCAAAGTATTTTAATTCTTGTAGAGTCCAAATCTTTTTTAAACAAAACCATCGGTTAATGCTCCCAATGATTTGTTGGTTATTCAAACCAGGAGACTATTTGAGATCTCCAATTTGTTTTAGGATATAAATCCTATTTGACCCTACTTTTTTATTATGCAAACTTAATAGTTTTAGTAGGAGATGACCTAAAGATTTAAGATTAAGTTTATCAGGTCATTGGATCCCGCGCGATAAGGCTAGATGACTCTATTTGAAAGATCAATACTCTCCAACCTTCGTCTAATTTCAGCTCCTGTCAGTAACAAGAGAAGTTTTGGAAGTGTAGCACACTATACTGATGATTTGATCGCGCAAATTTCTCCGTGACAAAATCACTCTTTCTAACTCTGACATGCAAGGACTAATTTAACTATTATAAATCCCTTTTAATTGTTTGAATGCTATTTGTTAGTTGTATACTTGCATCTGTTAGTATTTTGGCTTTAACATTAAATAGGTTCCTATTAATGTCATCGATGCAGGAATATCAAGACACTGATGAAATCAAGGAAGTTCCATCCAACCACAAAATAATGAATTCTCGAGAATTGATACTTTATCATCCATACACATGATAATAATTGTATAATATTATTGTGAATATTCTTGTATGGTTTGGCTGCTCTATAATTTTACCTATTGTTAGTATTTGTAAGAGTATTTTTTTCTTATTAAGTTAATAATTTTTTTTCATGTACTAAATACATATATGCATAGAAGCTATAATATATAGTTAGACCAGTTAATACGCAATCTTATAAGTCAAATATTTTTTGTCCCACGAGTCTTCAGTAAAATGAACGACGGACAATACTCAGTCAACAAACAATAATTGTATTGTTCTAGAATATTTCTTTCAATTAAGCAATCTAATATAAAATATAATTGTAATATTGCAGAGAATTCTTTTGGGACTTAACATTATGTCACGACCCAAAATCCACTAAGGGACGCGATGGCGCCGGACACTGCTATCAGACAAGCCAACACAAATTACTTGATGAAGTTCTTATTTTTAACAATCTTGAAAACTAAGATTTTCCTTCAATTTTTCATAAATAAAAAGATCACTGCTTCAATTCAAATTAAATAATAAGTAATTAGTACATAATATTTTAAAAATATCCCAGAATCCGGTGTCACAAGTGCATGAGCATCTACTAATAAGAAAATAAGATACAACATCCGTCCAGAATACAGTGGACATGAGGTAAATACAATATACTGGAAGGGACTATACTAGCTGCAGGCCGCCTCGAATAATGCAACTCACCTAGTCCCAGAATCATCCGTGCTGCTACGCCCAATAGGCCGCTAGAGTTACATATACCTGTGCAACAAAAATGCACATAAGTGTAGTATGAGTACGAAAATAACGTGTACTCAATGAGTATTCCGTCTAATCTCGAAGAAGTAGAGACGAGATGGTCGACTTCGGCACTTACTAGTGGTCCAATAATGGTGTCAATAATACATTAAATTGTGGATGATGATAGACTATAATTACATATTTTAATCGATTATTACACTCTAATTTACTGCACTTTAGTTGAGTTTGCGCTTTAATCACTAGTGTTTTGCACTAACGGTGTGTTTTATGCCTTGTAGGAGTGATTTCGAGCTATATAGATGTTATGGAATAAATTAAAGTGATTTGGAGCTTTGAAGTCTGAGTAAAAGCTCAAGAAATTAAGCCGGGATCAGGTTCGGGGGTCAAATTTGATAATTAAGTACGAACGATGACTCGAGTAGGCATATTGCACACTGTCTAGTAAAATAGACATAACTTTTTGCTCAGACCTCCATTTGGGCTCCACAATATATGGTTGGAAAGCTAACTCAAAGTTCTATAGCTTTCATGCTTTACGTTGTTCCAAATTCCAAAGAAATAGGGTGAAAAACAGCGATTACGGTAGGACCGTGGTAGAACACCGCGGCAGAATATTACCAAAGATTCAGAGGACCTATTTGGCCGCGGTCCCGGCGTGACCGCGGTGGGACCGCAGCAGAACATGTAAATTTCAGGGACCAAAGTGCAAAACTCGGAATTTTAAGCCCTAAACCCTATATTAAACTTAGTAGGCCAACCAAGAAAAAAGGGGATATATTTTGGACACAAATTAGACCTAAGGAGGCAAGAACACATTGAGAGCAAGGCGGGGAATTCTTCAACAAGTTTTTCCTTCCTCTTCCTATTTTTCCTTGTTGGTTATGATTTTTAGTATTGTAGTTTTACATACTATTATGAATAGCTAATTTGTTATCTAAGGTTTTGGTGAAACCCGTTGGGGATGATTTGGTTGTTATATTAATATAGTATTGAATTGGTTGTTTATCTCTATTTGTTCAACTACGTTTTGATTGTCGTTAATTGAAAGGATCCTCAATTAACCGTTCCTATTTATTATGTATCTGCTTGAGAGAGAGTACATATTTAGGTAGTTATTTGAACAACATCACTCCCGGAGTATAGGCGAGAGTCATAACCGAGGGCTTAGAGGTTGGATTAGAGATAACGATACCTCGGGTGCGATCTAAGTGAGCTGTAATGTGAATCTAGCTAGTGTAGCTTGAGAGAGTGCGTCTAGTAAATTATCATAATTGCTTGAGAGAGATTTATGATAGCTGGAGAGTTCATGATTGATAGAGGCAACTAATTCAAAGCTATAAGAAACATACAACTAAGGAAATCAATAACGGGGAAACCATTACCTTAGACCTTTATTTCAATTGTTTACAACTCAAGCATAGTTAGTTTTCAACTGTTTATTTATTTTCAATCTTGTCTTCGTGGTGATATTAAACAAATACAACTAAGCCTTAGTTCTCTGTGGGATTCGACTCCGGACTTTTAGACCGGATTATATTTGCAGCGACCTCTTATCCTTTTTAGGACTAGAGTTGTGGGAAATCAACAACGGGGAAACCATTACCTTAAACCTTTATTTCAATTGTTTACAACTCAAACATAGTTAGTTTTCAATTGTTTATTTATTTTCAATCTTGTCTTCGTGGTGATATTAAACAAATACAACTAAGCTTTAGTTATCTGTGGGATTCGACTCCGGGCTTTTAGACCGAATTATATTTGCATCGACCTCTTATCCTTTTTAGGACTAAAGTTGGGCGTGATCAAATTTTGGCGCCGTTGCCGGGGAACTAACGGTGAAGTTGTAGCTGTATATATTGCTAGGGTTCAAGTTTGGATTTTTAATTTTGTTTTTTTGTATTTTTATTTTTATTTTATTATAACTGTTGATTTGAGAAATATGACATCTTGGAATTATGGGAATTTAGGTATAGATAATTCTACTATTGATCTCCATACATATTGTGAAAGAAACCACCCGTGGCAAAATTTTCAAAACATTCCTAAGAGCGAGGTATGTGCACCAACTCAATCTTATTTGTGGAATGTGTGTGATGTGTGTGGTGGTAAAAATGGTCACCTTCATGGTTGTGCTTATATTTCTTATTTTCCCTCAACCCCTTACTATGATTATTCTACCTTTTCTTGTGAAGTTAATAGGAACAAAGAACCTGGGAATGCAGACCTGAAAGAGATCAAGGATATGCTAAAGTGCCTTCTAGAATAAAATAATGAGAAACAATTGCACATAGAAAGACAAGAGGCAACTATTCACAAGTTGGAGGCTCAATTGAGTCAAGTAGTTGGAGTTATTAATGCTCAACAAGCCAATATTGAGGATAGTAGCCAAAAAGAGCATGAATTGGAGGTGTTAATTGGGGAGGTCAGAGTAGAACATCAACAACCTAGCCAACTACAATTTGAGGATGTCGATGTTGAAGAAGTGAGACTAGAGTCAACCAAGGACTTTGATGATACAAATTTTGTTGACTCTAGTATCACTGATGTTGAGAATGTTGAAAGTCCTGAAGTTCATGTGTTTGAGCGCACTGGTCCACACTCCAAGCATTTTTCCACATTAGTTTTGGATGATGATATGTATATAGAGTCATCCAAACCAATTGAAGAGTCACGGAATGAGGAACAAGGTGCATATATTCTGGAATTTTTCTTGCCAGAAAGACAGGACTACATACCTCATCTAAAATCCAAGAAGTGTAAAATAGTACAATGGTTGCTTGGGCCAATTATATTTGTTCCACCACCCCTGGAGCATAACCAAATACTTGAAGCCAAATTGGAGGTTCAATTCATAAGCTCGAGGTGGAGGCAAAAAGTGATTCGCATCGTGCCGCGATGTTAAATCAAGCGCTTATTGGGAGGCAGTCCAGCTTTATTTCTTTCATTTATTTATTTATTTATTTATTTTAATTATATTATTTTTGTAGTGTCAATTTTTTATTTTCTAGGAGCATGGAAAACAAATGTATTGGAAGGACGCACCAACAAATGAAATGGTTGGAACTAAGTGTGAGGTACCCGCACGAAGGACCAAGTTGGGAGAAGTCTGAGTACCCCATGAACTGTGCTTCGGCCTTTGGCCTACCAGGGAGTTTCTTTTACCCTCTTGTATGTATGGATGTGCATTGGGGACAATGCACAATTTTAAGTGTGGGGTGAGGAGATTGTCTGGGTGACTTTTCATGCTACTTTAGCTATGTTTGTTTTTTTAAAGATTGGACTTTTCCTGATGAC
>MU673874.1:52213-66391 GCA_026770625.1 Nicotiana glauca | reverse complement strand
TATATATATATATATATATATATATATATATATATATATATATATATATATATATATATATATATATTAATTGACCTTAGTCAGTATCGAGTCAACCTCTCGTCTCTACTTCTTCGAGATTAGACGGGATACTTACTGAGTACACGTTTTTTATGTACTCATGCTACATTCCTGTACTTAAATGTACAGGGTTTGAGGCAGGTGGATCCGGACATCACTCGGGTGCATATCAGTGAGCACTTTCTGGGACTTCTACAGTGAGCTGCCTTCTTTCTCATGCCGATCCGCAGTCGAAGGAGTCCCTTTCCTGTATTTATGATTTTCTGTCTATTCTGATTCAGACAGTAGGACAGTATTTTATATATTTTTGTGTATACTCTACTGGTCACCCGTAGCTAGTGACACCGGGTTCTGGCATACACTGTAGAGAATATTCATTTTTTTGGGGATTTGTACGACCATGTCAGTACTTTATGATTTTGCTAGTTTTCTTCATTTACTTGAACAATGTTAGTATAACTGATTCGGTTAACTATTGAAAAATAGAGACGTAAATTAAAATTTCGCAGTTGGCTGGACTAACTATGGTGTTAGGCGCCATCATGACCTATTTAGGCAAAATGGGTCGTGACAGTCATCTAAATATGGTTATTAGTTTGGTAAACGTTTGGCTTACCTATTCCCTAAGATTAGGTGCCATCACGACATCCTACGGAGGGAAATTTGGGTCGTGACAGTAATCCTATTACTTTTAGGATATACTTCTTAAAAATTTCAATTGCTAATTTAATTTAAAAACGTATTATAATGCCCTATCACTAACTTAATTTGAGTGTGTTATATTGTCCAAATCCATTTAGAAAAATGAGAGCCTATATTCTTATAAAAGCATAAATATTATATTAATATACCAAAATAGCTCTAAAATATTAAATGAAAGAACTCATAGAGAAATGGCATAACTACAATAACTTATTTTTTGGACTACAATACCTTCTATACTAATTTTTAATATTTAATATTTTAAAATTAATAAAAATTTATCTATTAAATTCTTATTAGAAATATGTAGAAAATTTTAATAAAATCAATTTCATCAGAATCCTCTATATTGGTAATACATTACCGCTTCATAATGTCCAATACCAAAAAAGTTAGAAGTAATAATGAATGGACTGCATAGAGAGTTAAAATTGAGGAAAGAAATACCCCATGGTAATATATTTTTATATTATATTTGATCTATTTTTCTATTCAAATAATATATTTTTATTAATTTTTTGTGTAATATCAAAAAATACCCAATTATTAACAACAGCTAAAAAAATATTTAAGAATATAAATGTGTGAGAAAGAGAAAAAAATGGTTGGTAAGAGTCAATACCTAATGATTCTATAGACATAAAGATCTAAAATTGAAATGTCAAATCAATTTTTTATTCTTTGAAAATAAAATTTATATTGGATAAAATTATAAATTAAGACTAAATATTCAAAACAAGAGATGAACTAATTTTAAGATATGAATCAATATAGAATAAATTATTTTTATGTTAAAATTAAATAATTTTTTTTTAAATTAATTATTGAGCAAGAGAATCCAATTCAATTATTTTTTTAAATTTATCATGTGAGTAAAATTCTTATTCGAGTTAAGAAATTTTTTAGAATACATAAATTTATTCAATTAAAGGGAGTTAGAGCACAAAATAAAAAGGTTAATATATTATCAAGAATCAAAATGTTACACAAGTGTCTGAGGAAGCACAATCAAAGTTCAATTCAAAACAAGAACAAGCTTTCAAGACTAAATTATAAAAAGTCGACTTTGCTATAACGGAATTATTATTTATGGATGCCTTTGGCGGAATCGAAATAATATTTCTATGTCATGCATTGCGCGCAAATATTATATCAAGAGGCATGACATTGTTAGCAATAATAGTAAATGGTATACCAATAACGATTTTATTATGAGGCCACTCACTTTAGATTTGATAAACTACTTCAAGTAATTTAAATAACCATCACAAACATATCAAAGCAGAGTAATGATTCTAAATTTATAAGGAAAACAAAATTGATAATATGGGTTGAAACACTTATAGCTAAGTGTCAAACGGAGTTCTAGAGATATATTGGATATTAATGAACCATTTGTTGAAAATTTAATGGTTTGGGAGGTAATTTATGTCAAGCACTACCAGTGGTTCCAAAATCGACAAAAGCAGAGACTGTAAAAGCTAGCTTGCCAAAGTTATACTTCTGGCCTCAAATGAAAAAGATTTAACTGACATGAAATATAAAGTAAGAACTGATCCAGTATTCAGTGTCTTCTTGCTTCGCGTCGGAAACGAATAAGAGTATCCAATAAAGGATGATTTGGTTCTTCCTAAATATGTCACGACCCGAAATTTTCACCCTCGGGACCGTGATGGAGCCTAACATCACACTTGCTAGGCAAGCCAACATTAGAGCGTTATTAACCAATTTTCTTTACGTTTCAATATTTTAAGAGTAAGCAAACTAAAACAAGTAGAACTAATTGCAGATGTAAGTAAATAGCCTCAGTGTATATATACTATTACCAATTTTGTAGCTATTATTACCCAGAATCTGGTGTCACAACTCACGAACATACTAAGATTTTCTACAAACATCAGTCTGAAAGAAATTAAAACTGTTTTGAAAAGAAAGAAAATAGTAATGTATAAATGTAGAAGGGGACGTCAGGGCCTGTGGACGCCAGCAGGACTACCTTGGGTCTCCAAGCTGTAAACCTGCAGTCAATCTCTCAATTACCAACTACCTGATTTGAAATCTGCACAAAAAGTGCAGAGTGCAGTATCAATACAACTGACCCTATGTACTGGTAAGAGCGGAGCCTAACCTCGACGAGGTAGTGACAAGGCTACGGTGGGGCAATTACAATATAACCTATATCAGAATCCGGATTTGAAGGTCCCAGTAAAAGAAAGATTCATAAACACATAAACTGATGCGGCGCGCATCTCAATCCCACCATATAATCAATAACAATATGAACATTCACCTTTATTACTCCACATCAATCCACCCTTATTCCTGTTATTGTGGCGTGCAACCCGGTCCCACCGTCCAATACCAATTCACCCTTATTACTCCTTAATATATCACCCTTATTCCTCCTATTGCGGCGTGCCACCCGATCCCACCATATTAGTATCAACTTCATAGTAAGAACAGAAATTTCACAGTTTAACACAAAACTCTCCAAAATATTTAAACCTCAACCAAAGCAAATGGAAAACTTGTATAGTATGAAACTTCACACAATTAATAAAACTCAGCGAAACCAATCCAAAATGTACTATAAAACAACGATAAACCAGCTTAATCCAATAATATGAGACAATGAAACTATGTGATATCTAATACTTTTAACAACGGAAAAACCAATATCTTTCAAGTAGCAATTAAATATGAAAATATCAGTAAAGCATGTAACAGTTAAAACGGGAAAATAATTTAATAAGAACTGGAAGAAAACATGCAAAACATAGGTACTCGTCACCTCACCTATATGCCACTCACATGGATTTCCACATAGCAATTAAGTTAATGGTCCATAATCCCTGGGGTCAAAGTTAGACACAATACTTACCTTGATCCCACGGACAAACTCAAAGCCCAATCACAACTTTCCCCTTCACACACGCCTCCAGACCATCAAAATATAGCAAATTACCAACTAAACGATTCAGTTTAAGCCTTAGGAACTACCAAGGAATTCAATTTAGGCAATTTTAGAAAAAGTCAACAAAAGTCAACACCCGGGCCCACTTGGTCCAAACCCAAAATTCATACCAAAATCTGATTACCCATTCAACCCCGAGCCTGGATACAATTGGTTTTGGAATCCGACCTCAATTTAATGTCTGTATCCCCGAATTTCGAAATCCCTAGTTTCTACCTAAGAATCCCCAATTCCACCATGAAAATCTTAGATTCTAAGTTGAAATCTTGTTAAATGAAGTGAATGATTGAAAGAAATGAGTTAAGAATCACTTACCTATGATTTGGGGAAGAAATGGCCTTGAAGAAATCGCCTCTAGGGTTCTTGGGTTTGAAACTTGGAAAAATGGGTGAAAACTCCCGTCCAAGTCTCTTTTCATCAGCTGCAGATGTCGCATTTGCGACTTGAGCTTCGCAAATGTGAAGGGGCTGTTGCAATTGCGAAGCCCTTCACATTTCTGATGCTTTCTCAAATGCGAGGAAAGTGTCGCAATTGCAATCGTTGAACCTCGCAAATGCGAGTAAAAAATCGCATTTGCGATCCATGCCCCTCCCAGACTCCCTTTGCAAATGCGAAGGTAACCTCGCAAATGCGAGAATTACTAGCCCAGCTTCTCTTTGCATTTGCGATGAGAGCCTCGCAAATGCGGAACCTGCAGGGTTCGCAATTGCAAGGCCTGATCTCAAAAATGCGAGATCGGAGGCCTACAACAAGATCAATTATACCACCAAAAATTTCCTAAGTTTAGAACACCCCGAAGCTTATCCGAAACTCACCCGAGCCCTTGGAGATCCAAACCAAACATGCACACAAGTCTTAAAACATCATACAAACTTGCTCGTGCGATCAAATTTCCAAAATAACACCTAGAACTATGAATTTAGCACCAAATCCTATGAAATTCTTAAGAACATGAAAGTGTTGATTGCGGTATCAGTACAACCGACCCCATGTATTGGTAAGTGCCGAGCCTAACCTCGATGAGGTAGGGACGAGGCTACGATGGGGCAATTACCATATAACCTGTATACAGTATATAATAAAAGTGGAAGGAAGGACGGAACAAAATGAAACAATAACTTGCAAGTGATGAATATAGAACTCACGTATTTTATCAGTATCCAGCTATAACCAATCCTTAAGTGAAATACAAAACTACAGAATGACATACACAGCAGGAGAAAGATTTATAAACACATAAATTGATGTCGCACGCATCCCAATTCCACCGTATAATCAATAACAATATGAACATTCACCCTTATTACTCCATATCAACCCACCCTTATTCCTCTTGTTGTGGCGTGCAACCCGATCCAACCATATCAGTACTAATTTAACAGTAACGGCAGAAATTTCACAGTTTAACACAAAACTCTCCACAATATTCAAACCTCAACCAAAGAAAAAGGAAAACTTGTACATTATAAAACTTCACACAATTAATACTACTCAACAAACCAACCCACTATGTACTACAAAACACCAATAATCCAGCTTAAGCCAATAACATAAGACAATGAAACTATGTGATATCTAATACTTTTAACAATGAAAAAAATAATATCCGTTAAGTAGCTATTAAACATGAAAATATCAGTAAAGCATGTAACAGTTAAGGCAGGAAAACAATTTAATAAGAACGGGAAGAAAACAGGCAAAACAGATAAATTGGCGGCGCATAGGTACTCGTCACTTCACCTATACGCCACTCACATGGATTTCCAAATAGCAATTAAGTTTAGGGTCCCTAATCCCTCGAGTCAAAGTTAGACACAACACTTACCTCGATCTCACGGACAAACTCAAAGATCAATCATAACTTTTCCCTTTATACAAGCCTCTGAACCAATAGAATCTAGCAAATTACCAACCAAACAATTCAATTTAAGCCTTAAGAACTACCCTCGATATCAAGGAATTCAATTTAGGCCATTTTGGAAAAAGTCAACACCCGGGCTCGCTTCGTCCAAACCAAAAGTACAGACCAAAACTCGATTATCCATTCACCCTCGAGCCCAAATATACAATTGATTTTGGAATCCGACCTTAATTTGAGGTCTAAATCCACAAATTTTGAAATCCCTAGTTTCTACCCAAAAGTCCCCGATTCCACCATGAAAATCTTAGATTCTAGGTTGAAATCTTGTTAAATGAAGTGAAAGATTGAAAGAAATGAGTTAAGAATCACTCACCTATGATTTGGGGAAGAAATAGCCTTGAAGAAATCGCCTCTAGGGTTCTTGGGTTTGCAATTTGGAAGAATGGGAGAAAATTCCTGTCCAAGTCTCTTTTCATCAGCTGCAGATGTCACATTTGCGACCTGAGCTTCACAAATGCGATGGGCTATCACAATTGTGAATCCTTCACATTCTTGCAGCTTTCTCAAATGCAAGGAAAGTGTTGCAATTGCGATCACTAAACCTCGCAAATGCGAGTAAAACATCGCGTTTGCGATCCATGCCCCTCCCAGACTCCCTTCGCAAATGTGAGAACCACTGGCCCAGCTTCTCTTCGAATTTACGATGAGTGCCTCGCAAATGCGGGGCCTGCAGGGTTCGCAATTGCGATTCCTGATCTCGCAAATACGAGATCAGAGGCCTGCAAGAAGATCAGTTATACCAGCAAAAATTTCCTAAGTTCAGAATACCCCGAAGCCTATCCGAAACTCACCCGAGCCGTCGGGCCTCTGATGTTCTAAACGTCAATACCACGTAAGAGGGGGGTGATTTGTGTGGTACCCAGTTTTTGCTTAAACTGCTTCTGGAGGAACCTGGTTCTTCTAGGTGTAGTAATGACTTCTATTTGCAAAATTAAAAGTACATAAAATAAAGAACACAGAGATTTTTACGTAGAAAACACCTGGCTCAAAAGGTGAAAAACCATGACCTACTACTCAGTAGGATTTTCCTAAACTTCCACTAAAATCACTAAGCCAAAACTGCATTTACAAAACTCTTTGTAAACCTAAGTATTAACTCTAATCCCGTTGTGGCAACTAGCCTCTAACTGCTGCGACAACTTCAAGTTAACTCTAACTTGAATACTTAAAGTAACTATTACAATTGCTTCTATGAAAGCTGGAAAGGTACAACTTTAAAACACCTACTACAATTGAACTAAAAATAAAGAAAGACACATAAAACTCTTTATGGAGCTGGTTCTTCAATATTGTTCATGTAGCTTCAGGTTTGCACACTTGAATCACACACGAATTGCTTGCAAAAAGCCTTGTTATTTTGCTCTCAATTCACGTTTTAACTTCTGTGTTTTTGTGCAACACTTTAATGTGAGAACATCCTGCAATTTATTGAGTTAGTAGATGAAGAAATAACTAGAGTTCTGATGCAACTCTTCCTTGGTGGAAGAGTTCTAGTTGATTTCAACTTCTAACTCCTTCCCTATCTTGAATTGTGTTCTCTTTGACTAAGGAGTCCTCCTCCTTATCAATTATGCAACCTTTTCGATCAGGAGATACACCAAGTTAAGCTTATCTTCATCACGTGCAACCCACATGCTCAAATCTGCCCATTTTTGTGCACCTGAGGGATGGACCACTGGATGGACCTGGTTCATCATGAGTTCCTTTGTCAGTCTTCAAAACTAACCTTTGCTTGGGCCAACAAATTCCCCCTTTTTGATGATGACAAAATCTGTGTTTTTCATAAGCTTAGCCCTGTTTCAACTCAGCTTAACATTAACACAATGTTAGAAACATTTTTCCTTTTTATCACTTATCATCAAGAACCAGGTACATTAGGTTATAAACATCACTGTTCAAAGTGTAAACATCACTTGTTTAAAGCACAACCTTTTTCCCCCTTTTGGCATCATCGAAAAGTTGCATAAAAAATGTGAGATAACAAAATTTTAAATCTTACTCATGACCACTGGGGCTACTTCAAATGCAAACATGGATTAATCATCATAGATCAAACTAAGAATTTCAACCATCAAAGAAATATAAAGAAACAGTTAGAGCAAAAACAGTGAACTTCATTGATGATTGATATGATTCCACCACAAAGTATAAAAAGAAATAAAAATACTAAAAACATGAGCAAAAGAAACAAAACGTCCCAAACTGGGTCATTGGTTGATCTACACTAGGCTAGAATTTAAGGCTTGAAAGAGGTAGGGGCTGGGTTATTTGCTTGGAGAAGTTTCAGCATGTCTTGAAGAATTTCAACATTCTTCTCCTTTTCCCTTGCAAGTTTCGTTCTGAGAACATCTCTCTCAGATTCTACCTCAACCAATCGTGTCTTCAGCCTTAATATCTCAATATCCTTTGCCTCACTCTCCTGTACCAAGACTCTGACTTTGCTATTGATAGGTGTCTTTTTAGATGAACCAGGTTCATTAAGAATGACATTGACTTCATAATCGCAAGCAAGCAGAGTATTAACCTCACTTCTTCATAGGTACCTTGAAATGTGCAAGCACAGTTGTGAGAATGAAACCATAGGGAATGGCATGAGTTTTTGGTGCCCTTGATAACTCTATCAGTAGGTCCGCGAGAGTTTCCTGTTCAGATGGAACAGGTTCATCTATATTTTTTTCGAGTTGAATCAACCCCTCAGCATCTTTGCCAGACCCACTTCCCCCTGTTTTGCTCACACTCTATTCTACTTTAGTAAATTCTTCTCCCAAACAACCATTGCACCAGTTTCTTTTATTATACCAACATGAGTGGGTGAAGAATCAGCCACTCTTGTCCCATTTCCCCTCACAGTACTCCTAGCGTCCTTACTCTTTTTTTTCATTTTTACCACCAACTTCTCCAGATTATGTAGACTCTATACCTGCTATACATCCTACAAATCTATTCTCCAAATTTGTAGCAACTTTAGAAATTGTCTCAAGAGAAACTTTAGAATCAGAAGATACCTGTTCAGTTTTGAAAGACCTACTTTCTTCCCCCTTAGTAGCAGACTTAAATGAATCTTCAGATTTCTAGGATTCTTCTTCCCTACCTGCTTTCAATTGCTTGTATATTTTCTTGATCTCCTCTCCTTCAGCGAAAATCTTACGAGCCATCATTTTTACTCTACTTTTCTTAGAGATTGGTGTGGTTGAAGCAGTGGTAGAATGTGTGGAAATGGTTTCTTGTGGTGGTGGGGGTGAAGGGTTTTCAGAGGTGCTTGACATATCTAGGCTAGAGTAGGGAGAAGAAGAGAATTAGATTGTGTCTGGAAGATAAAAGAAGAATGAGAGTTTTTGATGTCTTGAGAGAGTTGAGGTAAGGAATACACTAAAGCTGATCAATATACAGGGAATAATTGATGGGGTAACTATAGCTTTTCAGACTCTTAGAAGTTTAATCAAACTAAAAGTCAGTTTTGAAGAGACGTTGGAGTGTATCCCTAAAATCGGTACTTCCATTCGATTGGAACTCTTTTGAATGGGACTGGTTCACTTGTAACGGATAAGTCCAAAAGGAGTTTGGTATTTGGTAGGACTCTCTGCTCATGATCCAAATATAGTTATTTCAAATTATGCAGAGTGTAGAAAACATACCGTGTTACCTTGATGAACCAGGTTCTTCACTGATAATTCTCTTGTGTGAGTCTAAATTTGCCAAAATAGAGAAAATATCATTAGAGATTAATGAGTCTTTTTAACACATGGCACAAAAGTATACTATGAAAAGTATGAGACTGAGCAAGATTTAATCTAATTATACAATTTACAGACTTTCTAACCAAAATTTGTTTTTCAATTTTTTTCATTTTTTCGTTTAACCTTGAACTGGTCCTTTTAGGTGATCTTAATCATCCCTAATTCCAACCTGTTACTTTCAAAGTTATCTCTACTTTAGGCTTTTGTGAAGATGTCAGGAATTTGCTTGTTAGTAGCACAAAATTCTACAGTGATTAAGCTTTTCTCATAGTTGTCCCTCAAAAATGGTGCCTAACATCTATATGCTTAGTTCTATTATGATGAACTGGTTTGTTTGTCATACTAATAGCACTAGTGTTATCACAAAAAAAATAGGGATACAACCACNCAGTTGTGAGAATGAAACCATAGGGAATGGCATGAGTTTTTGGTGCCCTTGATAACTCTATCAGTAGGTCCGCGAGAGTTTCCTGTTCAGATGGAACAGGTTCATCTATATTTTTTTCGAGTTGAATCAACCCCTCAGCATCTTTGCCAGACCCACTTCCCCCTGTTTTGCTCACACTCTATTCTACTTTAGTAAATTCTTCTCCCAAACAACCATTGCACCAGTTTCTTTTATTATACCAACATGAGTGGGTGAAGAATCAGCCACTCTTGTCCCATTTCCCCTCACAGTACTCCTAGCGTCCTTANGTGCTCTTCCTATCCATAAGGAAACCTGCATAATCAGCATCATCATATCCTACTAGATCAAAATTACTACCTTTAGAATACCAAAGGCACAGATCAGTGGTTCCTTTCAAATATCTTAGTATCCTCTTGACAGTAGTCAAGTGAGACTTTTTTGGATTTTTCCCTATACAACTTCTGATCAACAGATGAACCAGGTTCATCTATATCCAATTTCTTGGATGTTGCAATAGGAATGTCAATTTCTTTAGATGTTTCTTCCTGGTTTTGTTACTGAGTAATATGTTCATGGATAGGTTCCCTCGAGGTTTGAGGATCAGTTCCTCTCTAGTCAGTTCCCCTGTCATGTTGCCATGGGTGGAAGGACCAGTTCTATCACCTGTTCCTTCCTGTGATGCCTCTTTAGGTTGGACCATGGTTTCATCATTTGAATTTCTTATCAGCCCAATCTCTTCATTTTCTTGTTCCTGCTTCTTAGAAAGAATGTTAGCTTTAAATAACATATACATTTTTTTTTACACATAGTTCTTTTACTGTATATCTTATAAGCTTTACTATGTGAAGAATATTCCAAGAATACTCCCTCATCACTTCTGAGATCATACTTACCTAGGGAGTCTTTGCCATTATTGTGCATAAAGCACTTGCATATAAATGCCCTAAGATGGGATATATTTGGCTTTGTCCCTTTAAGTGACTCATAGAGAATCTTCTTAACAAGAGATTTAGTCATGCAACTATTTATGATGTAGCATGCAAAAATTCAGCAAACTTAGCATTTTCAAATTCAGTTGCATGATAGACCTAATTGATGCAAATTCATTACCTAGTTGTTTCTGAGTTGTTCTAACAAAAGAAGTAAACATATCAAATGCTTCATCTTTAGATGTTAAAAATAATGTCCATGTAAACCTAGAGTAATCATCAACAAGCACCATCACATATCTTTTACCACCTCTGCTTAATGTTCTCATTGGACCACAGAGATCCATATGGACCAGTTCCATCATTCTGGTGGTGCTTACCACTTTCTTGCATTTAAAAGAGGATCTTACCTGCTTCCCCCTTGCACAAGCCTCACAAACTTTGTCTTCCTTGAACTTGATGTTAGGCAGCCCTATCACCAGATCCTTGGAGACTAATTTGTTGAGTTGAATTAGACATGCATGTCCAAGTCTCTTGTGCCAAAGGAGGGGATCATTGTCCAACACACTTAAGCAAGTGAGTTTATTTTCTGAAAGTGTGGACAAATCTACAATGCATGTATTGTTTACTCTTTTTCCCTGCAAAACATTCTTGTCAATGGTAAGATTAATCACAAAATATTTGGTAGTGGTGAATGCTACCAAGTTACCTTTATCACATAATTTTGATACACTGATAAGACTGTACTTTAAGCCATCTATCAAGTAGATATTCTCAATAGAGTGAGAATCAGTCTTACCTACCTTTCCAACCCCAATGATCTCACCTTTCTTCCCATTTCCATAGGAGACATTACCTCATTTGATGTTCTCAAGTGAAAGGAACTGGTTCTTGCTTCCTGTCATATGCTTTGAGCAGCCACTATCCATGTACCATATTTGGCTGCTCCCTTTCACTTGGACCCATAAAAGGAAATCAGGGGTTAGTCTTAGGAACCGAAACTAGTTTGGGTCCCTTTCTATAGGAAAAAGGGTGAATCAAATTCTTTTTAGCCCATCTTGGCAGCCTATTTTTCCCTTGAACAAATTCTTTATTCTTTTTACTAGCCTTTTCTTTTGCAATACATTCAGATTTATAGTGACCAGTTTTACCACAGTGTGTGCAAATTTTATTCTCAGGAAGTGTGAGGTACTTGCTTTTGGGATCCCACTTAGGTGCAGGGGTCCCGTAGCCAAGTCCTCTCTTATTGATACTACGGTGTTCATGGAGCCATGAAAGTGCATCGGAGGACCTATTCCATTTACATGTTCTATCTAGCTCATGCTTAACCTTGTTTAGATCTTCCTTAAGGACTCTTATCTGCTCATCTCTTTTGTACAACTCATCTTTCATTTTTCCTGCATTTTCTTCTAAAGTGAGTTGTGTGTGATCAGATTCCTTTTTACCAGTTCCTAATTTCAATTTTAGATTTTCATATTTGAGCTCTAGGACTGTGGTGTCAAGTTCATGAATCTGGTTCTTCAACTCAACATTTTTACTATCACTTTCACTAGACCCAAGTTCCAGGTTTTTGCACTTAGCTTTCAAAATCATGCACTCCTTAGAAAGTTGTTCCTTTTCATTGTTTATAACCTTAAATTCATCAATGAAATCTAGAAGTAACTCAGAGAGACTTTCTTTAGACAAAAATTTAATCTTGTCTTTGAGATGAATTATACTTACCTTAGATTCCTCATCGAATTTCCCGATTGCCGTAAGTGCTTGTTCATATCCATCTTCATCTTCTGAGTCATCATCTGAGCTTTCACCCCAAGCAGCAACCATAGCCTTTGTTGATCCTTTGTTCTTCTTGTGATGAACCTGTTCCTTCTTCCTGTTCCTTCGTTCAGCTCTTTCCATTTTCCATTCAATTTCCCATTGAGGGCAGTTTTTGATGTGGTGATAAGTCTTCCCACACTTGTAACACCCCTCATTGGTTGTTTTTCAGGAACCCTTAGTTTGTTGTAGCTTCCACTTCTTGAAGGGCCATTTTCTCTCATTAGGTACTTCTTGAAATTGTTTGTGATCATGGTCATTTCATCCCCCTCTAGATCAGCACCTTCAGTGATTCTGAATGCCATGCTCCTTTCCTTCTTGGGTGCATCCATCTTCATGGTTTGCCTTCTAAGTTCATAGGCAGTGAGATTTCCAATTAGCTCATCCAATTTAAGAGTGGCAATGTTCTTTGATTCCTGAATAGCTGTGATTTTGCTTTCCCAAGAGATTTGCAGTACCCTTGTCAAAATCTTCTCAACTTTGTCTTCTTCAAGAATAACCCTTCCAAGAGACTTAAGTTCATTTGTTAATGTGGTGAACCTTGTATACGTCTCTTGGATGGTTTTCCCTTCCTTCATAGTGAAATTCTTATATTGAGAATACAATAGTGTTCCTCTGGACCTCTTCAATTGAGGTGTTACTTCATGAGCCACTTGCAAAGTGTCCCAGATTTCCTTAGCAGTGGTACTGCTTTGAATTCTACTATATTCGTCGGGACCAAGTCCACACACAAGCCATTTCTTGGCCTTTGCATTCTTTTCCCACTTCCTTAAGTCCTCAGCAGTGCAGTCAGCTCTTGTCTTTGGCACATCCACTCCTTCAGCATTATTCTTTGTAGTTGCTAGAGGACCATCAATGACTATATCCCAGAGTTCATAGTATTCTCCTATGATGTGATCTCTCATCCTGTTTTTCCACCAAGAGTAGTAGTGGCCATTAAAGAGTGGATGCCTATCAGTAGATTGCCCTTCCTAGTTCCCAGGTGGTGCAATCATCTTGATCTTTTCCTAAGGTGTTAGCCCCTTCAAGGATAACCTGCTCTGATACCAATTGATGTTCTAAACATCAATACCACACAAGAGGGGGGGGGGGGTTGATTTGTGTGGTGCCCAATTTTTACTTAAACTGTTTCTGAAAGGACCTGGTTCTTCTAGGTGTACTAACGACTGCTGTTTGCGGAATTAAAAGTACATAAAATAAAGAACACAGAGATTTTTACGTGAAAAACACCTGGCACAAAAGGTGAAAAAATCACGACCTACTACTCAGTAGGATTTTCCCAAACTTCCACTAAAATAACTGAGCCAAAACTGCATTTACAAAACTTTTTGTAAACTTAAGGATTAACTTTAATCCCGTTGTGGCAACCAGCCTCTAACTGCTGCTACAACTTCAAGTTAACTCTAACTTGAACACTCAAAGTACCTATTACAATTGCTTCTATGAAAGCTGGAAAGGTGTCACGACCCTAGTTCACCAATTGTGAACATGTCATGACTGCACCTAGTCTTCGCGACCAGGTAAGCCTAACACATTGCGGAAGTAATAACAATTGCGAAATTTATAATCAAAACTAAATAACAGGAATAATGTATACAGTTGCCGCCTGGCACATACACTTTAATACCAAA
>MU673874.1:28201-48573 GCA_026770625.1 Nicotiana glauca | reverse complement strand
GATATCTGGCTCCCGAATCTTCAACTGATGGTAACCTGAGTGCAAATCAATCTTGAAAAACACCTGTGCGCCCTGAAGCTGATCAAACAGATCATCAATACGAGGTAAAGGATATCGGTTCTTCACTGTAACTTTGTTCAATTGGCGATAATCAATGCACATACGCATAGAACCGTCCTTCTTCTTCATAAACAAAACAGGGGCTCCCCATGGTGAAATACTGGGTCGAATAAAACCCTTACCCAACAATTCCTGCAACTGATCCTTCAACTTAGGAGGAGCCATGCGATATGGAGGAATGGAGATAGGCTGAGTGCCCGGTAATAGATCAATTCCAAAATCAATATCTCTATCGGGCGGCATGCCCGTAAGATCAGCTGGAAACACGTCGGGAAAATCCCGTACCACTGGGACTGAATCAACAGAAAGGGTGTCAACACTTACATCTCTCACATAAGCTAAATAAGCAGCACACCCCTTCTCAACCATACATTGAGCTTTAAGGAAAGAAATAACCATGATGGGAGTATGATCTAAGGTACCACTCCACTCAATACGTAGAATACCTGGCATAGCCAGCGTCACGGTCTTGGCGTGGCAATCAAGAATAGCATGATGGGGCGACAACTAGTCCATGCCCAGAATAATATCAAAATCAACCATACCGAGTAATAATAGATCAGCCCTGGTCTCAAAACCACGAATAGTAACCAAACACGACCGGTACACGCGGTCCACAACAAGAGAATTTGGAGTACCAAATCCAATATCCAATCCGAAATCCAAAAATTTTAAAAATCAAATCCAAAATCCAATCCGTAATCCAAACCAAAAATTCAAGAAATTCAAATTTCGGTTTGGATTCCGGGTTTGCCCAGAGTATGCCCACCCCTACTTATGGGCTTTGCAGAAATTCCAATATTTGAGGCATAGACTGGAGAGAGCATAACTAAGTTTCTAAAGCATGTTCTTGTGTTGTTCCGTTAATCTTTGCTCAATTTATTAAGTTTAATTCTCTCTGTATTTTCTTTATGTATCACTGAATTAAACATTGCCTGGAGCAGGTCTACTTCTTTGGGATCAAACAAGGCAATAGTGGTGTGGAAGTAAAACATCACAGAAGTGTGCTTCAGTTCGAGAACCCAAATTAGGGTATGTTTTTTCACATATTAGGAAGTCTAAGCATGAAGATTCTTTGACTAAAAGGGAAAAATAACAAAGGAAAGAAAGAAAATGAATGAAGCCCCTACAGGCAATTATTTTGAAACTTCAAGTCTTTAGACTTGGTAGTTTCTGCTGGCAATTCGACACAATCCTGAAATAGTTTGGTTTTGAAATTAGTGGTATTGTGCTACTAATTTCAACTACTAATCCGCTTCTGCGAAAAAATGACCGCTTCTGCGGTCCATGAGGGGAAGCCCCAAAATCGCTTCTGCGATTAATAAGCCGCTTCTGCGGCTCCGCTTATGCGGAAAATATTTCGCTTCTGCGAAAATTGGAGAGAAGCCCAGCTTCCGCTTCTGCGGTGCCCAGGTCGCTTCTGCGACTCCGCTTATGCGGCTTCAAAGCTGCTTCTGCAGCGCCGCTTATGCGGATAACAGACTGCTTATGCGGTCTCAGAGGACGAGGAGCTTTATCGCTTCTGCGGCTCAAAGGCCGCTTATGCGGTTCCCAAGCTGCATAAGCGAAAACAACAGAAGCCTGCTGCAATTTCCTTCTAACTTCCAAAAACTAACCCGTTGAGCATTCGAAATTATCTCGGGACCTTTGGGACCCCGACCAAAAATACCAATACCACCTAATACCTTATTCGAATTTGTACCAATCCTTAAATCACCCAAAACAACGCCGGAAACCCGATTAAATCAAGGATTCAAGCCTAAGAACTTCAAATTCTAACCAAAAATGCTTTCGATCAAAAACCTAACCAAACCTCGTCCGAATGACCTGAAATTTTGCACACACATCACAAATGACATGACGGAGCTACAGCAACTTCCGGAATTCAAATTCGACCCTCGGATCAAAAACTCACTATCGGACCGGAAACTTCAAAAATTCAAACTTCGGCATTTTAAGCCAAAAAGAGCTACAGACCTCCAAATAACATTCCGAACACGCTCCCAACCCCGAAATTACCTAACGGAGCTAACGGGACCATCAGATTTCTATTCCGAGGTCGTCTTCACACTGTCCCGAATACGGACCATTTTTCAACTCTTAAACTCTCATTTAGGGACTAAGTGTCCCAAAGCACTCCAAATCCTAATACCGAACGTCCCGGCAAACCAAAATAGCAGAAATAAACTTAGGGAAAGCAGTTAATTGGGGATCGGGGCGTAAATTTCCAAAACGACCGGCCGGGATCGTTATAAAAGGTACAACTTTAAAACACCTACTACAATTGAACTAGAAATAAAGAAAGACACATAAAACTCTTTAGGGAGCTGGTTCTTCAATCTTGTTCGTGTAGCTTCACGTTTGCACACTTGAATCACACACGAATTGCTTGCAAAAAGCCTTGCTATTTTGCTCCCAATTCACGTTTTAACTTCTGCGTTTATGTGCAATACTTTAATGTGAGAACATCCTGCAATTTATAGAGTTAGTAGATGAAGAAATAACTAGAGTCCTGATGCAACTCTTCCTTGGTGGAAGAGTTCTAGTTGATTTCAACTTCTAACCCTTCCCTATCTTGAATTGTGTTCTCTTTGACTAAGGAGTCATTCTCCTTATCAATTATGCAACCTCTTCAATCAGGAGATATTAAATACACCAAGTTAAGTTTATCTCCATCACGTGCAATCCACATGCTCAAAGCTGCCCGTTTTTGTGCACCTGAGGGATGGACCTGGTTCATCATGAGTTCCTTTGTCAGTCTTCAAAACTAACCTTTACTTGGGCCAACAGGCTCCAAACCAAACATGCACATAAGTCTTAAAATATCATACGAACTTGCTCATGCAATCAAATCGCTAAAATAACACATAGAAATACAGATTTAGCACCAAATCACATAAAATTCTTAAGAACACTTTGAAATTCCTATTTTCTCAACCAGACACCCGAATCACGTCAAATCAACTCCAAGTTTTACCAAATTTTACAGACATGACTTAAATATTATATTAAACCTGTACCAGTCTCCGAAAATAAAATACAGGCCTGATACTTGAGATCAATTATTAATCTAATTCTTTAAATCATTAAATTTTCAAACTTACAATTTTTAACAAAAATTTATTACTCGGTCTAGGGACCTCCAAATCCGATTCCGGGAATCCCATATTTCGATACGGACCCACCGAGTTATAGCTGCAATAAAAGTTAGTATACTTTGTGGGTGTTTGTACATAAGGATAGTAAAATTTGGGAACAAAGTAAATATTTTTTCAAGTAAAATGATATTTGAAAATTAGAGTTGTGATTGGACATGAATATAATTTTGGGATGTTTTTGAATTTTTGTGAGTGATCTGAAGTGAAAATTTTGAAAAATAGCTTTTGGGAATTATTCAAAATTTTGAAAATTCTGAAACTCATCTACAAGTGAAAATAAAAAATTTCATGGCAAACACTAATAGTGAAAATAATTTCAAAAAAAAAAGAATTTTTTTTATGGTCAAACGAGCCTAAATTTTGGCGACCTGAGCAGTAGCTATAGAAGGTTACGGGTGACTTTTACTAGGTCGCCTCTAATAGTAAAAATTGAATTGGCGCCCCCTATTTGGTCCGCCCCATTTAACCTATACCACTTTTTAAAAAAGTTTTAACTTGTACCCACCTTTTTAAACAACTTCAGGCTTCTTTCTCCTCCTATTTCTTCTTCGTCCTCCTCCTGACAATGATTTTATATGGTGGTTGTGAATAAATTTTAATGTAGTTTATGATGTTTTACAATGGTGAGCTGTTATGCCGCTTTATTTTTTACTACTGCTTAGAGTTTCTTCTTCTTCTTTTTATTAATTGTAAAATGGGTTCATTAGATTTATTATTGTTTTGAAAAATTGATGATTAGGGTTTCCTGATGATATTTGGAGGTTATGTTTCAAATTTGAGCTCATTTGGATTGTTATAATTCGAATAACCAATTTTTGTTTTTGGGTAATGTACAATAAAAGCCTATTTGGCATTAAGTGCATAAAAACGTTGGTTGCACTTCAGACATTTTGGCCTTAAGTGCATCTGAAGTGTAATTTTTCACTTCAGACTTATTGGCCTTAGTTGTAGCAAAAAGTTTGTTGCACTTCAGACCTTTTGGCCTTAAGTGCCAAGTGCAATTTTTTCCTTCAAACTTATTGGCTTAAGTGCATGAAATCATTGGTTACACTTCAGATCTATTTGGCCTTAAGTGCACCCGAAGTGCAAATTTTCACTTTAGACTTAGTGGCCTTAAGTGAATAAAAACGTTGGTTGCACTTCAAACCTTTTGGCCTTAAGTGCATCTGAAGTGCAATTTTTTATTTCAGACTTATTAGCCTTAAATGCATGAAATCATTGGTTGCACTTCAGACCTATTTGGACTAAAGTGCATTTGAAGCGCAATTTTTTTCACTTCAGACTAATTTTTTTAACTTCAGACCCGATAAGTCGGAAGTTGACCGTAAAATGGATACGCTTGCAAACTTTTTTGCAAAGTGCGTATAGGTTCAATTGTGACCCTAAAACTGGATATAGACGCCCCTCTAATAGGTGCAAGAGAAAGATTGAGTAGGCGTTTAGACATAAGAATTGTAAAATCGAAAAAATGGTGAAAATGTTTTTCAAGTGAAAATGATATTTGAAATTTAGAGTTGTGTTTCGACATAAATTTCAGTTTGGGTTGTTTTTGAAGTTTTGTGAGTGATAATTTTGAAAAATAGCTTTTGTAGTTTTTCAAAATTTTTAAAATGCATTTTCAAGTAAAAATTGAAAATTTTATGAACAAACTGATTTTGGGAAAAAGTGTAATTTTTTTGGAAAAATGTTCCATCAAATCTATATAATATTAAAAGGAGAAGAAAAGACCCTCTCCTTAATCCAAGTGGCAACCCAAAAAAATACCACATGACATAATTAGTTATTTAGTTTATACTTAGTTATTGGTTATTATTTTTGAATTTAAATATATAAAAAATAAAAATAATAAAATAAACTAAAAAATCACATATATGTGTGTGTGTATATATATATATATATGTGTGTGTGTGTGTGTGTGTATATATATGTGTGTGTGCGCGTGTGTGTGTGTATATATATATATATATTATAATTGGTTACTTTATTTGGATTAATAAATATAGATATCTAATTAAATATAAATAAAAACAAAAAATAAATATATAAACAAAATAATTACCCATTCAAATTGGGTGGGAGTAGTTTCAAGTTGGAGTTTTTACGTTATTTTAAAATAAAAGGAAAAAAAGTAGCTATAAAAAATGAAAAAAGAGAAGACCTACCCATTCGAATCCGGGAAGTAGTTTCAAATTGGACTTTTAAAATAATTTTAAAATAAAAAATAAAATTAAAAAGATAATCAATTACCAATTCAAATTTGGAAGTAGTTTCAAATTGGAGTTTTAAAAATTATTTTAAAATAAAAAAATGAAAAAACTTTCAGAGAAAAATGTTAAATCAAGTAATATGCTAATAAATATTTCTATTAAAAATGTAATAATATTAAATATTAGATGCTATAATAAAGAAAAATACATAATAAAAAATTTATTCAATGCGCTCCATGTAGAAGTCCCGACAGTTTAACAGAGATTTTATTTATTAAAATTTAGATAATATTATTAAGAACAACAAAAAAAATTTAAAACAAAATATATTTCATCAATAATAAATTATATATCTTCTCATATATTACAAAAAGAAAGAGAATACTAAACAATGGCTAATATAATAAAGGAAAATATAGAACAAAAGTTATTGGTTAATATTTTACAATTTAAATATAGATAAAAATAAAAATAATAAAATAAAGTAAAAACTAACACACACACACACACACACACACACACACACACATATATATATATATATATTAATTGGTTAATTTATTTGAATTAATAAATATAGATATCTTATAATTAAATATAATTAAAAAATAAAAAATAAATATATAAATAATAACTACCCATTAAAATTAGGTGGGAGTAGTTTCAAATTGGAGTTTTTAATTATCTTAAAATAAAAAAGCAAAAAAAAATTTAAATTGATAAATACAGATATCTTTTAATTAAATATAATTAAAAAATCAAAAAATAAATATATAAAATAATAACTACAATTCAAATTGGGTGGGAGTAGTTTCAAGTTGGAGTTTTTAAATTATCTTAAAATAAAAAAGAAAAAAAATTAGCTATAAAAAAAATGAAAGAAAGAGAAGAAAAACTACCCATTCAAATCGGGATGTAGTTTCAAGTTGGAGTTTTAAAATTATTTTAAAATAAATAAAACAAAAATAAAGACATAAATAAACTTTTTGAGAAAAATATTTAATAAAGTAATATGCTAATAAAACTTTCTATTAAAAATTTAATAATATTAAATATTAGATGATATAATAAAGAAAAATACATAACAAAAAAAAATATTCAATGCGCTCCTTGTATAAGTCCCGTTAGTTTAACAGAGATTTTATTTATTAAAATTTAGATAATATTATTAAGAACAATAGAATAATATTTAAAATAAAAAAAATATTTCAACAGTAATAAATTATAAATCTTCTCATATATGACCAAAAAAACCCAAAAATTAAATATTGGTTAATATAATAAAAATTATATAGAATAAAAAAGTTATTCACTAATTATATAAGTACCTTTGATTTAATAGAGATTTCATTATTGTGTATATCGTATTGATAAATAAGATGATAATTAACTTTTATTAAAGCAATACGTACTATTATAATTTAATTAAGACTACTAGTTTTATGTCTAAACGGGCACTGAATCTGTGGTTACCGCTAACAACAAATTTGGACTCCAACGTTTTATGGCAACTTAAAAATTTGACTCCAAAGTGAAATTGGTTCTTCTCTTTGCTCGTTAGTCGTTTCTCTCCAGAAATTTCCCCCACTCCATTTTCCTCTCTGCTCCAATCTCTCAGATCTATCCGCTCAAATCACAAATTAAGACCCATCTGTTATCGACCCAAATGCCCTAATCTGAAATTGTGACTCCATCAATTATGTGCTTAAATCTCAAGTTCAAATCCTTTTTTCAGTCGTTTATACAGTTAGCGAGAATGATGATTTCAACAATTTTACATTTGATTTCGCAGGATTTTCGCAAGTCTTGGCTAGGGTAAGTCGATTTCTCTTCTGCCATATTGCTTGGCTGCTTGTGAACAATGAAACACAGTAACATTTTATTTGGATCATTGTTACCCATCGATTTATAATGTATTGTATTGTGTTGTATGTATCCTTTTATGAATATAATGTTTGGATAGATTGTATTATTTATTATTGTTAAATATTTTTTTGCTGTTTGGTTTGTATAAGTGTACTAAAATACTCTCAATTGTTTAAATATTAAATTTATCAAATATCATGCATAAAATAATTTTAAAAAACAAAACAGAAGAAGTCAAAACACTTTAAGAAAGCAAAACAGAGGAGTGAGACAGAAGAAGGCAAAACAAAGGAGGCTAATTAGAATTGAGTTAAAAGCAAATTAGGAAAAAAAATAATGCAGAAGGCGGCGAAACACCTTTAACGTTGGCGGTAGAAGTTTTGGAAAAAATAAAAATAGGTTATAAGTTGGAGATTTGGAGTTAAAATAGCAAAAATAGCTAAAGGATAAAATATAATTGTGAAGTAATAAGTTAGGGCATAATTGGAAAGAAAAATATGAAACAATCCAACCACACCAAATCGGCTGTTTAAAAAAAGAGGACTTTTCATTGTTCCGGAAGAATGAATTTAACAATAAAATACAACCAAGTTTAATGAAATAATCAAAACAAACATTGTTTTCGGATAACAATACAATACGATACAATGGGGAATAACCATCCAAACAAGCTGTAAGCAACTACATGGCTTGCTTCCTAGGTCGAAGCCACTTTTCCTAGTTGGAGCTGGAAAAAAAATCTTTCATATGATAGAACCATGAATTATCTTAAATATTTACAAGTGACTTCCAATTGATACCCAAGCATAAATGCCTCTAACATGTTATTCATACACAGTGATTGAATTTTGAGTTTATTTGTGTAGTACGACTGGTATTAGGTAGTGTTGTGCTGTCTATGTCAGTGACTTCTTTGTTATTTGGAGGTATCTTGGATTGAGGTGAGGTGGAGAGAGTTGGCGATGTTAGACAGTGTGCATAAAAATGGAGTATCTTAATTAGGGCCTGTTTTTGCATTGCGTCATTAATCTTTTAACAAACAACTCAGGACCGTTAAACGTCGCTACAATATTTTAAGTTATTCAAATGAAAGAGAACTGTATTAACTTTTGAACGGTAGAAAGAACTATAGAATAATAAACAGACCTATATGAGATGCTTATATAATATCTTAAGATGGTGAATGTAAAGCCTAAATGATTCTAAAGAAACTAGCATAAGTCTCTTTGCTTTACTCACCAGATTCCTGCTGAGTTATAGTTGGATAATGGAGGGCAAGTTAGTAAATACTAAATACTAGTAGTACCTAATGTTGCTTTTTCTGCAAACAGGTGAAATTTGCTTTTAGGGCAAATTGGTTTCTTCCATACTAGTGCTACTGTTACATTCATGTGCTTAATAATTTGTTCAGTTGCAAAGACTGTAAAGCGGAAGAAATAATAAATAGAGTTGTAGGTCGAAAAGGTGTAGTACTATCCTATTTTTCTTGATAATTCACATAGCTCTAGCACAAGGGATCATCCCTGTGATTTCAGAAGAAGCAATCACCCTGTTTGAAGCAATTACGGAGCAAGGTAACTCTACTCTATTGATCTTTGCTTTAACAACGATGACTTATTGTTTTGCTGCTTCCTGACATTTACTTTTGGAAATTCTGAGCAGTTGATGAAGCACTCAACACTACTTTTCAGGTTTGCATTTGTACCTTTTTCTATTTTCTTTTAATTTATAGTTTCTTTACTTTCTTGTCATGCTCTGTATGATTTTATTTGAAGTAATTTATCCTAAATTCTTCTCTTTTTGGGGCAATTGACCTGTTGCCCAGAGTGGACATAAAGTTTATAATGGTGAAAGCACTGAAGCATGGGGGGAACCATGTCGTTATTTGAATCAAGGAACACAAGAAGGAGTTAAATAGGTAGGCATTTAAACTAATTAAAGATGAAAATGGTGAAACTAAAAGAGACCTTCTGAACATATGCTACCACTCAATATATACCTATTCGACGCACACGAATCAAAGTGGCAATTGGTACTAAAAAGTGTTGACATAACTTGTAGTTCTCAACGTTTTAAACATATGGGTAATTAAAAAAAATAAGAACCGTGATCCAAGATGTTGCAGTTCGTTACTTATTTCAAGTTTATCGTCTCCAACTAAATGCTTGATTCTGAAACACATATCACCCATACCTTACACAAACATACTTCTCACAATCACATCCCTCATAGGAACAATCCCATTAAGGTGGAAACAGTGGCAAATCGCATACATAGACTTAACAATGACCTTATTTAATACTAGGAATGGCAACAAGAGGAGCAACCTTCCTCACGTTAACTCCAAACTGTTCCTCCATGTTCAATTTCTCTGGTGAGATCCCATCTGGTAGCTTCCAACTAAATGGTTGAATAATAGAAGCCAACATCAAATTCACCATCCTTATAGCAAGTGGCATTCCGGGACAAATTCTCCGGCCAGCGCCAAACGGTATAAATTCAAAGTTCCTATCTTTGTAATCCACACTTGATTTGATGAATCTTTCAGGCATAAACTCCAGTGGCTTTTCCCAGGACTTTGGGTCTCTTCCAATGGCCCAAGCATTCACGAGAACTTGAGTGTTCTTGGGCACAGTGTAGCCCAATACATCTATGTCATTTCGAGCTTTATGTGGTAAGAGTAATGAAACTGTTGGGTGAAGTCTCATGGTTTCTTTTACGACTGCTTGGAGGTATGGAAGTTTCTCAATGTCTGATTCCTTTACTGGCCTTTCTATGCCTATTTGTTGAAGAATTTCTTCTCTTACTTTCTGTAACTCATGAGGATTTCGGAGAAGTTCTGCCATTACCCATTCTGTTGTTATAGCAGATGTGTCACTTCCAGCCATTAATAATTCCTGTCATGTCGTGCCACACACATGCAAGAACCTATTAGCTTCATATATATTTTGTTTAACACAAGGTACATAGGAGTAATATATATTACTCCCTCCGTTCCAGTTTATGTAAACCTATTTCCTTTTTGGTCCGTTCCAAAAAGAATGAACCCTTTCTAAATTTGGTAACAATTTAGCTTAAAGTTACAACTCTACCCTTAATGAGAAGCTTTTATAACCACACAAATACTCTGGGCCCATCTGAACTTGTTTAGGACCACAAATTCCAAAAGTCTTCATTATTTTCTTAAACTCCGTGCCCAGTCAAACAGGTTCATATAAATTGGAACGGAGGGAGTACTAACTTCTTTAATTTAATTAAGTAGTTTAACTAAATAAATAAAAACTTGGTACGTTGAAAATATTTGTTTCTACAAGAGGTTTCTACTTGACAACCGGTTGAGTTAGGGATCGTCATAAAACTGTCCACGTACAAATGGATAAAATTCACAAGTAGTCACTTGTGAGCTCTTTAATAAAAAAATCATTCTTTCAAATTCCAGGTGAAATTGGAACTCCATGAAACTAGCTATTTTTCAATTACAAGGCTGAAAAGTGGCTAGCCGTGCTATTTCTATGTAGTAGACACCTAAATATTTGGGGAGAATTTTAAAAAAGTTATTTCTCGTCATGGACGAGCTTGTAAAGCCTAGAATTTTTTTCTATTTTAAACAAGCCTAAATGGTTAATTTACATAGCATTGAAGTACGTGTGGGATCACATAAGGATAACAGGGGCATTAAGATACTTGGATATAATTATAGCACAAGTTGAAAGTCTCCAAGCTAAGTGGCCAAGTGCCCAACTTAAGAAAAGTTGACTTAGTTACAGTTGGTATAATATAAGTCATTGAAACCGTGGCCTCAAACGTAGACAGGGCTGTCCATCTGTAGCCATGCTTTCACAAGGGAGACCAAGGAAGGGATCAAGAAAGGAAGTATGAAACCATGGCATGAACCGCGGGCACAGTTCAAGCTTGTGTTGCAGCAGCTTGATTCTAGGGCTACTCTGCGGCTAAAAGAAGGAAAGAAGAAGAAAAACTGAAAGGGAATATTTTCATAGATAATAGGATACTGCTGTTACAGGGTATTTTAAGCTTCCACTACTAACTAAAAGACAAAACCTAATAACTAACTCTGCAGGACTGAAAGTGTCCATTAGTAATATCCAACCGGGTAAATGTGTAATCACCAGAACTTCTATTTAAAACTACCAGGGGACTAAAGCGTTATAACTACAACTTCTACTTAACAGCTAATTTAACTAACATAACGACTAGGTACCACTCCCGCAAGCACTACGTACAACTCTCTCTTCTTGCTTGTTTAAATCTCGTATCAGTCCTTCCCCCTTAAAACCTTTCTTGTCCTCAAGGAAGGAAAGCAGGAAAACGTGTCTTCAAAGCTTGATAATCTTCCCATGTCGCACATTCTGCTGGTACTTGCTTCCATTGGACCAAAACTTGAACCACAGCTTTATTCCCCTTCTGAACCATTCTTCTTTCTAAAACCTTCTCAGGTTGAGGGCAATAGGGACTTGATAAGTCAATGACTGGAGGGTGGGAAATGGTGGATGGTAACTCATAGCAAGGTTTGAGTTGGGAAACATGAAAGGTGGGGTGTAAAAGGAGTTGAGCAGGAAGGGACAATTGGTATGCCACAGGTCCTATCGTTTTCAGAATTTGATAAGGACCATAATACCTAGCAGACAGCTTAGAAAATGGTTTTCCTGACATGGAGATTTGTCTGTAGGGCTGGATCTTAAGATAGGCCCAATCTCCTTCCTTAAATTGCCTATTGGACCTGTGTTTGTTGGCTTGATTCATCATTCTTTTCTGAGCTCTTTTGAGATGGTACTGTAGCAATTGTCTCTTGAACTCCCGAGTTAGCATACTTCTATCTACCTCCTCCATTCCTGAGTGACCAGCAACATAAGGAAGATGTAGAGGTGGGGGTTGGCCATACAAGGCTTCATAAGGGGTACACTGAATTGAGGAGTGGAAAGTGGTGTTGTACCACCACTCAGCCAAGGCTAGGAACTGGACCCAATCCTTCTGTGAATCTGAACAATAGCACCTCAAGTAAGTTTCTAGACACCTGTTCACCACTTCTATTTGACCATCTGTCTGTGGGTGATAAGCAGTGGAAGTATTCAATGTTACCCCCATCATAGCAAATAATTCCTGCCAAACTTTACTTGTAAAGATAGGATCCCTGTCACTTGTTATATCTTCAAGCACCCCATGTAGCTTGTATATGTTTTCCATAAAAAGCTTAGCTATATCCTGGGCAGAATAAGGTTGAGAAAGGGCAACAAAGTGAGTGTACTTGGTGAGTCTGTCTACCACCACCCAAATCACACTTTTCCCTTTTGATTTTGGCAGCCCTTCAACAAAGTCCATACTAATGCTACTCCAAGCTGCTACTGGAATCTTGAGGGGTTGAAGCAGCCCAGGGTGAGGTGCATTGTCATATTTATGCCTTTGGCATATGTCACATGCCTTGACATGCTGCTGAACCTCTTCCCTCATATTTTTCCACCAGAAAAGTGATGACAACCTCCTGTAAGTGTTCTCTCTTCCAGAATGCCCTCTTGCTAGTGTATCATGCCATAACTTAATGATGTCCCTTCTCAGTTGTTGGTCAGGACCCACTACCAATCTCCCATTTTTCCTTAATTGGTCTTGAATGAAGGTGTATTTGTCAACCTCATCCTCTTTCTTCCTCAAGGTTTGAATTACAGACTTGAGCTCTGCATCTTTCTCCCAACTTTTTATGATCAAATCTAACAAATCTGTCGTCATAGTGAAAGTGTCATTGCAGCCATTTCTATCATAGGCAGCTTTGAAAGAGCATCAGCTACCTTGTTTGTCTTACCCTTTTTGTTCAATCTCAAAGTTAAATTGCATAAGCTTAGTAATCCATTTGAGTTGAGTGCCCAGTGTTTTTGAGAGCGCAAAGCGCAAAAAAGCGACAAGGGCTCGCCTCGCTTCAAAAGCGAAGCGCACGCTTTATTAAAGTGAAGCGCAATTATTAAAAAACATAATGTAAAATTATAAATAATCAAAAACATCAATTTAAATACTTAAAATTAGGTACTAGGTACCACCAAGTCATCCACAAACCATCCACAAACCATAGGACAAGCAAAATAAAGCTACTAAAGTACTAGAAGTCAATCAACATCTTATTCTTCTACTCTTCTTCTTCTTCAAGATTGTCAAAATCTTGAATTCCTCTTGTATCTTCATATTGCTCGATGTCTTCTTCTTCCCCCTCCTCTTCATGATCACTTTCATCTTCATCAATTAGGGATAGGGATCGACTTGTAGTAGCCACACTTTTTCCCTTCCTAATAGAGCTTGAACTTGGAGTATATCTCCTTAAACCATAAGGATTCTCCCCAACTCCACTACCAACCGCAACATCACCCCAAGTGAAATCGGAGTCGCCTTCAAATACTTCTTCATCTTCACAATTTTCGGGGACTCCGGTTAGCCACTCATTAGCCTCATCAATATTGTCCAAAAGAATTGGATCAATTATATTGCGGTGGTTGTAGTGACGCCTCAATGCTCTATTGTATTTTATAAACACTAGATTATGGAGGCGTTCAAGATTAGTCGATTCCTTTTCTTTGTATGAATCTGCAAAAAAGATGTGTCAACTAATTAGTATTTAGTAGGACTGTAGGAGTTTGGACAATTGAGATATAATCTACTTTATCTCAAAACACGAAATAATTCTTTTTATTTCTTACGTGTTCAAAAACACTCCAGTTCCTTTCACATCCGGATGAGCTACAAGTTAAGCTTAGAACTTTGATGGCGAAAGTCTGTAACTCCGGAGTCTCTACACCATATTGGTCCCACCATTCAATTATAGAAGTCAAAAAAATATTCAAGAGTTAATAAGTATAAAAAATACATTGAAGTTAGAGCTATAAAATATAGAAACACTTGGTCACCTGGCGACTTCGTCGTTCTTTGTTTAATAGCAAGTCGAAGCTTAAAAATTCCTTCAGCTGCCTTGTAAGTAGCAAGCTGATCTACTATCTTTTCTTGCAAGTCTTCATCTGGGTTCAACCTCATAACAACCTGATGGAATCCTGTCCACACTTCTTTAGCCAATGAATTCTTCTCATACTGCTCATAAAAGAGTGATGGGTTCAAAATAAATCCAGCTGCATGCAAAGGCCTATGAAGTTGCTCATTCCATCTTGCATCAATGATCTGAAAGACCTTTGTATATTTTTGCTCATCACTGAATGATGCTTGAATAGTCTCCTTCGCCCTATCCATAGCTTCATAGATGTAGCCCATTGATGGTTTTGCCTCCCCATCCACCAAACGGAGTACTTTAACCAAAGGGCCACCAATTTTAAGAGCATGAAGGACATTATTCCAAAAAGAATAAGAAAGAATAATACGTGCAACCTTTTTCCCCGCACTTTCCTTTGCAAATTTACTCTTGCTCCATTCCTCTGAAGTGACCATCTTTCTCAAATTGTCTTTTTGACAGTGGAGACTACGCAAAGTCAAGAAAGCAGTGGCGAACCTTGTCTTGCCCGGTTTCACCAAATTTTTTTGCATGGTGAATCTTCTCATCATATTCAATAACAAGGGCCGCTGAGAAATATAAGAATGTAACCTAACGCCCTGGCCAAAAACTGTAGAGAAGGGTCTTTCCTTGAAAATGTCCCCGAACATCAAGTTGATACAATGAGCCGCACATGGAGTCCAATAGACATTCTTGTACGCTCCTTCAATCATGCCACCCGCTTTCACATTTTCACTTGCATTATCAGTGACCACTTGAACAACTTTGCTTGGACCAATCTTTTCGATAGTGTTCTGAAACAAGGTGAACATTTTGATGTGGTCGGTGGATGAGTCACTAGCATCAATGGACTCAAGAAACAAACTTCCCCGGGGAGAGTTCACCAACACATTAATAATCATTTTTCCCGTTCTTGCCGTCCACTTGTCCATCATAATGGAGCATCCGTATTTGTTCCACACAACTTTATGCTCCTCAACAATTTTATCAGTCTCCTCCACTTCCTTATTTAGATAAGGACCTCTTATTTCATGGTAAGTAGGAGGCTTCATTCCAGGTCCGTATTGACCAACGGCCTCAATAAAGTCTCCAAAAGTGTCATAGTTGACACAATTGAAGGGGAGCCCAGCATCATAGATCCATCGTGCAAAAGCTCTAATTGCACGATCCCTCAAAATGTCTTTAGCAATTTTCTGTACATCTTTTCCACCGCCCTTTGCTACTTGCTTCTTTGAGAAGTAGCAATCCATAGGACCTTTAGTTGATGATCCATGGCTTGACCCATCTCTTCCCCGTTTTATTGGAAGTGACAATTCTTCAATATCATCATCATCATCAAGATTGGTCACCATTGGTTGATGAACCATTTGATTTTTTAGCTCCTTCTTCTTCTCAACAAAATTTTTTATTTCTTCTTTCACCTCCGATGGACATTTCAGACAACTTGTGACGTTTCTATCGCCACCAATTAGATGGTATTTAAAGCGATAAATTCCACCCGTTGTAGTCTTGTTTCAAAAGATGCATAAAACATTTGTATTCTTCTCATTAACTCTCTCGCCATATCGCCAAGCCGGGTCTTTCTCTTTCAAACTTTGAGACATTTTAATATCCCTATTAAGATATAACAATAATTAAACTCTTATATATGCTGAAAATATAATAATAATTTAATTTTATATGCTGAAATAAAATAATAAATGAAATACAATAATTAAACTCTTATATATGCTGAAAATTTGATATGCTGATTGCTGAAATAAAATAATAAATGAAATACAATAATTATATATATATATATATGTGATTATATGCTGAAAATATACACAAACAAAGGAAAAGGAAAAAAAAAAGAAAAAAATTGTTCCTTCCCTCCCCTGTTCTGACAGAGAGAAAAAGAAAGAAGAAGAAGAAAAAATATATATATGATTATATGCTGAAAATATACACAAACAAACGAAAAGGAAAAAAAAAGAAGAAAAAATTTGTTCCTTCCCTCCCTTGTTCTGACAGAGAGAAAAAGAAAGAAGAAGAAGAAAAATGAAGAAAAAAAAGAAAGGTGACTGGTCGACTGGTCTGAAGAACAGAGGAGAAGAAAGAAAAAACAAAAAAACGAGAAGAAAGGAGAAGAAATTACCTGGGTTGGTCGACTGGTCGAGCACTGAAGAAGAAGATGAACCCTAACTTTTCTTTTTTGTCGACTGAAGAAAGAGATAGCCACAATCGAGCCCTGCCCTTTGTTTGACTGAAGAAGAAGAGGGTTTTTGTCAATTTAGGGTATGTTTTGTCTCAGACCCCAAAATTTTTTTTTTATTTTTAAAAAGGTCCCTGCGCTTTCTTCAATTAGCGATCGCTTCATCGCTTTGTTCGCTTCATCGCTTCATCGATTTTTCCAGGGAAGCATGCGCTTCTGCAAATCGAGTCGCTTCAAGGAGATTAAATCGACACAGCCTCGCATCGCATCGCTTCGCGCTTTAAGCGACGAAGCGAGCGCTTCTTTAAACACTGTGAGTGCCTGTGTGTAACTTCTGTTCTAACAAGAATTTAAGGGCCTTTTGATCAGTCTTGACAATGAAGAGCCTCCCTGTCAAATACTGTGACCATTTGCTCACAGCAAGCACCAGTTCTAACAGTTCTTTCTCATATACAGACAGAGACTGATGTCTTTGAGATAGCCCTTTACTTAGGAATGCAATGGGGTGCCCCTTTTGCATCAAAACAGCCCCAATGCCCAGGTTGCAGGCATCAGTCTCCACCACAAACATTAGTGTAAAGTCTGGTAGTGCCAATACCGGTGCGGCAATCATTGCTTCCTTGAGTTGTCTGAAAGCTTCCCTGGATTCCTCACTCCATGTAAAATGGTCCTTCTTGAGCATGTTGGTAAGGGGTCTGCTAATGACACCATACTTCCTTATAAACCTCCTATAATATCCTGCAAGTCCCAAAAACCCTCTCAATTGTGTCACAGTTTGTGGCTCAGGCCAGTTCTTTACTGCTTCTGCTTTCCTAGGATCAGTGGCCACTCCTTGTGCTGAGATGTAATGCCCTAAATACTCCACCCTTTTGGCTGCAAAAACACATTTGCTCCTTTTAGCTAAGAGCTGATGCTGGACCAGTAGGTTACAAGCCACTTCCAGGTGCTGTATATGTTCCTCCAAGTTCTTACTGTAGACCAAAATGTCATTAAAAAAAAACCAAAATAAACTTCCTGAGATGGTCTTGGAAGATATGGTTCATCAACCCTTGGAAGCTTGAGGGTGCATTGGTTAAGCCAAATGGCATGACCAGGTACTCATAATGGCCAGTGTGTGTTTTGAATGCTGTTTTGGGAATATCTGAAGCTGCCATCCTTATCTGATGATAACCTGCCCTCAAGTCTATTTTGGAGTAAACCTGGGATTCCCCTAGTTCATCCAACAATTCCTCTATAATTGGGATTGGGAATTTGTCCTTCACCGTTGCCTTATTCAATGCCCTATAGTCCACACATAGTCTCCAAGAGCCATCTTTCTTCCCCACCAAAACCACAGGTGATGCATATGGGCTGGAACTGTGTTGTATAACCCCTTGCTTCAACATTTCCTTGATCATGGTCTCAATGATATCCTTCTGAAAGGGTGAGTACCTGTAGGGTCTTGCATTTACTGGGGTAGTACCTTCCAAGAGTGGAATGTGGTGATCAAAAACTCCTCTAGAAGGTGGTAGTTGAGTAGGTTCTCCAAAGACATCTGCATACCTCTCCAACACTGTTATGACCTCAGGGTCCTGCTCTTCAGCCTGATCTTCTTTCAACTCTTGAATATTGGATTCAGCTTCCCTTACCTTTACCATAAATAGTTGTGAACCTCCTACCACCATTTTTTCTATGCATTTGGCCTTAACAGTTTTGAAGTTTGGTTGTATTCCCTTCAAGGTTAGCATCTTCCCTTGATACTCAAATTCCATCAACAACTTTTTGAAGTTAAACTTGATATCATTGAGGGGACATAACCATTGAATGCCAAGGACTATGTCACTTTTCCCAATAGGAAATACGAGGAAATCATCATGAAATACAGCTCCTTGCATTAGCCATTGTAATCCCTTGCATATGCTGTCTGTTGGTAGTTCTCTCCCATGAGCAGCTTGCACCAGTTGAGGCTTGATTTTGGTGATCTTGCATCCCAACCTTCTATAGCTACATGCTCATCTATAAAGTTGTGGGTTGACCCACAGTCTGTGAACACTTCTAAAGGTTGATGTTCAGTAAATCCCCTAAGCCTTAGTGTTTGATATCCCATTGTTCCATTTAAAGCCTGCAATGAGATTGCACAATTTCCCATGGGTTCTGCTACTTCCCCTTCCTCTTCTTCCATTGTGGTTTCTTCCCCTTGCTCTTCTTCCTCCTCCAGCACTACACTCTCTTCCAATTCCAAGGAGAACAGTTGCCTTTTAGCTTGACATTTATGTCCAGCTACATATTTTTCATCACAAAAGAAGCATAAACCTTGTGCTCTCTTTTCCTCCATCTCTGCAGGGGTGAGCCTCCTCTTTTTAGTGTTATCAAATTTAGCTGTGGTGGGCTTTCTTGGGACAAAGCTGTTATGCTTTTGAAGATTCCCTGAGGCCTGACCCCTATGCATGGAACTCCCTGCTGAGGCTGCCTTAATGGCCTTACTCTGAGCTGCAAAACTAGCCTCGTGGAGTCTGGCTAGGTAGTAAGCTTGGGGTAAGGTACAGGGGTTCCCTACCTTAACTGCATGGCTCAATTCAGGTTTGAGGTTGTGCAAAAAGATACTAATGGCATGTTCAACAGAAATATCCAATCTGGTCATCACCCCCACAATGGCCTTTTGGTAATTCTTAACAGAACCAGTGTGCTTTATGCTTATTATCTCAGTCATTGGGTCTGAGTATTCAGCACCAAAGCTGTCACATAAGGCCCAAATATACTCATCCCAACTAGGTAGAGGTATCTGCCCCCTACTCCTCATGTACCCGAGATGCCATTGCAAGGCATCACCCTCAAAATGTAAGGATACCAGCTTCATTCTCTGCTGGATGGTGACTTCTTCATCAGCAAAGAACTGGTCTACCTTATATAGCCATGTTCTTAGGTCCTCTCCGTCAAACTTAGGAAACTCCACTTTTGAGTATTTGGTGAATGGAAGTCTTGGTAAGGGAACATTATGGCTGTTATGTGCTTGTTGCTGGTTAGGGTTGGTAGGTGTAGTTTGGTACAATGGAGTTGTTGGAGGTTGAGGCACAAAGGGAAGCTGATGGTATGGTGAGGGAGGCATATGAGTGTTTGGAAAGTTGTATGCTGGAGGGTAATGCACCTGGTGATTGGATAGGTGTGAGGGTATTGCATGTTGATTGGTATGTCCTGGTGGTTGAGTTTGGTAGGGATATGCAGATCTGGTTAGCTCGGGTTGGCCAATATAGGGCTGTGGTGATATTTGGTTGACCCTCGGATGTGTAGAATAGTTGGATTGGTTGCTTTGGACATTAAATGGCTGTGTTGCTTGGGTTGGTAAGGAAGGTCTGCGAGGTATGGATCCCACAGAAGGGTGATTAGGTCCAGCTATTTGTAGGTGATTAGAGGTCTGTATGGGCTCGTTACTAGGGGGTAGAGTAGAAGACATTCCTACTCCACTGAGTCCTAAAGAAACATTAATTCGAGTAGTTGGAGGGGTAGCTAACTCACCAAATTCAAAGGGCTTGTCATTTGGAGAATACAGCTCCTCTCCATGGTTGGGGTTCTTGTCTCGCTCTGGTCTCTTACCTCCATGGATGACTTCATTAAGGACTTCATGTATTTCATTCAAGGCCTCTTCTTGGCTTCTGCAGACTTGCTCATGGTTGGCCTCCAGTTGATTCTGCCTAGCTACAAAGCTGGACATCTCTGTAGACATTTTCTGCGTCATGTTCATGATCTCGTTCATCTCAGTCGACATTCTACCAGAGCCGGGAGGGTGCTCTGATACTACTGTTGCAGCAGCTTGATTCTAGGGCTACTCTACAGCTAAAAGAAGGAAAGAAGAAGAA
>MU673874.1:8423-26979 GCA_026770625.1 Nicotiana glauca | reverse complement strand
AAAAACTGAAAGGGAATATTTTCATAGATAATAGGATACTGCTGTTACAGGGTATTTTAAGCTTCCACTACTAACTAAAAGACAAAACCTAATAACTAACTCTGCAGGACTAAAAATATCCACTAGTAATATCCAACCGGGTAAATGTGTAATCACCAGAACTTCTATTTAAAACTACCAGGGGACTAAAGCGTTATAACTGCAACTTCTACTTAACAGCTAATTTAACTAACATAACGACTAGGTACCACTCCCGCAAGCACTACGTACAACTCTCTCTTCTTGCTTGTTTAAATCTTGTATCAGCTTGGCCCCTTACAAAGAGAAGAGGAAGAGGTAGGCCTAAAGTCCTGAAAATCAAGAGTCCACCGTGGAGCCAACGGTTCTTTTTCACTTAAGTGTAAGGCGGAACTCAAAATTCATATTTAAAAAGGAAAAAGAAAAAGAAGAAGCATTACCACCATAAGAGGCTTGATCGTTGTGCCAAATCCGGACACATCTTCTTCACATTGATCAAGAAGTACATCCAACAAATCGCCTTTCTTTTTCATCCTTGAGATTCTAGCTTCTACTCTCTTCTCAATTATTTCGTCAAATATCTCATGCAACCTTAAATATGCTGGCTCTATACGATTCTTCACTCCTTGCAAATCTAGCTGCTTTAGAACTGGAAAATAATCAGACAAGTTAGGTACCCCAGAACCCTCCATGACTGTCCAAATCAATTCCTTGAACTCGTTAGCCGTCTTGAATTCTGGATCCACCATATCTGTCGAGAAAATGGTGTTTGATATTGAATTCAACGTCGTCGCAAAGGCAACACGTCCTATGTCAACAACTGCACCAGTTTGACACTGTTTTCTTATATGATTTACTAGTTGTGCAGCCTTTTGGTGTCGAAGTTCTTGGAGAGAATCGAGTCTGTGATTACTGAACATCTGTGTGCTAAGGAATCTTCTCTTTTTCTTCCACAAGTGACCACCGTTGACCCATGCCACTGTCGCTTCTGGGTTTGGCTTGGCGGCGACAGCAATGGGAACAGTGCGTGCTGAGAAAGTTTCATCGTGTTTATGGAGGATCTCTTTGGTTGTTTCAGGCGAGGAGGCTACTATGGTAGTGACTGAACCAAGTTTTAGAGTCATGAGAGGGCCGTGGATTTTGGCAAGCTTGGCTAGTGATTGGTTAATTGGGTCTTGAGCCTAGCTCTAGTAGTGAACCGATTATGGGGAGACCAGGGGGACCAGGTGGTAGATTTCTGGATTTAGAATGGATATAAGGTTTGAGGAAGAACCAGCAGAAAAGTGAGACGCAGAAGAGAAGGATATTATGAAGTTCCATTTTTGTATCTTGAGGAAGATGCAAAGATATATAACTCCTTATATAGACTTACTAAACTCAGCTCCATCTTATGAAAATGGAGCATGGAAAATGCTACTAGCTAGTATTACAATTTTATATTGTAACTCTTTTTACCATTTTGCTATTTTACTTTTATTTTTTATAACATTGTACATTTTCTTTTAATCATGTGTGTTTTCAGTCTAACAAATCCTGGAAACAGACAATTAAAACGTCATACCTATACATTTCCATGACACTCGTGTATGACGTACCTCTGTGAGTGTATTATTCTGGCTTCCAAATGGAACATTGTGATTGGTAAAATGCCAATACTGGATTTGGCAATTTTTCTGTGTCTTCATTAGGGGATTCCGTGATTCTACTTCTTCCTGCCCCGTGCAAGTAGACTGAGTGGTTTAAAATGTGACAATATTTTTTCTTGTTCTCTCCTTTATTATACTCAAATTTTAGTTTAAGCTGACATAAACTCAGGCAATAATTGCATTCTATATTCCGCATAAGAACAAATATTGCCAATACATTCTACTAGCTAGTATTACTTCTTTTAATCCTTTTTGGTGTGAGAGATTGACTGTGATGTGTTTGAGGAGAGGTAGAGGTAGGCTTGGGATATACTATTAACCATGCGGTTTAGACATAGTATTATATTTCATTCTTTATGTAATAATTGTTTATTTAATTTATTCAATTCAATAAAGTACTATTTTAAATAGATCATTTGTTACATGTGTGTCCTTTTAGTTATGTTGTAGACAATTTAGTGTATGGAGTTTTAGCTCATGCACAAAAGATTAAATTGTTGGTTCTCATAATTAATAAACTATGTTCACAATCAAAGATATTATTGGACAAAATATCTTGATGATTGTAGCACAAGATTATTGTATAATTTGTCTTGATTATGGGAGTAGTTTTACTCCAATTTCTTGTGCTAACTCAAAGACTCTGGGGAACAAGCACAGACATCTCCGTACCTACCCCTCAGACTCTATTAAGTTTGTCCGTGAGTTGTGAGACCTATGTAACCTAGTGCTCTGATACCAACTTGTCACGACCCAGATTTTCCACCATCGGGATCGTGATGGTGCCTACTCGTAGTAGCTAGGCAAGCCAACTTATTTACCTTTTCATCATTAAACAATTATCTTAACAGTCTAAAGCATCAATATAAAACATTAATTCTAATGAGAACAATAGCGGAAGTCTGTCTGATAAATACGAATCCAAATGCGGAACAATCATAAAAACCTCTACCGAAGATTTGGTGTCACATTACTCACGAACTACTAAAGATGTACTAAAAACAATGGTCTGAAAGAAATATATAAGTTGTTTGTCTCGAAAACAATGAGGTAACAGTCTAATAAGAAAAGCATAGAGAAGAGACGCCGGGCCTGCGGACGCTTGCAAGGCTACCTCAGTCTCGTGAAAATGAAAACCTACTCTCGCACTAATGCTGCTGCTGCTCCTCAAAACCTGGACCTGTGCAAAAATGTACAGAAGTGTAGCATCAGCATAACCGACCCCATATGTTGGTAAGTGTCTAGCCTAACCCCGGCGAAGTAGTGACGATGCTAGACTGGACACCACATAAACCTGTGCAGTTATAAATATACAATAGAACATCAAATACAAGGCAATTAACAACATGGGAGGGGAAACATGCTAAGGGGAGATACGATATCAGCAGTAATCCCAAGTAACAAACTAGAACAACTTAGGCTCACAATGAACAAGGAATCAATACTCAATACAAACACATGGCATCAATAACTGTTGCGGCGTGCAACCCGCTCCACAAATATCACTGTTGCGACGCACAACCCGACCCTCATATATCATTGTTGCGGCGCGCAACCCGATTCTTAATATTATTGTTGCGGCGTGCAACCCGCTCCTCAATATCCTTAACAGTCTGACTCCTCAAATAACAGTCACAATTAAGGGACATAACAATAAGCAAACATTTGACATGGAATAGAATCCAACAAGTTCAACCAAACGTCCCGGCAAGGGAATAATCAACAACGCTTTCCTTTTCTTCCTTTTCTTATCTTATAATTCACTCTACCATTTTGAGCCAACGTTTCAAATCATTCAGTCATTTCATATACTTTCAATATTCGTATCACAATTCGAGCCAATGCTCCCAGGAATCAATAATTATTTTACCGTTCCCATGTTATTCACAACATATAGAATTTCTCCAATAAAACACGGAGTTCACAACCGAGTCATGGAAATCACATTATAAAGGCTCACGGTCATGCTAGACACCAATATATAGATACTCGTCACTATGCCTATACATCGTACTCGATCACATAGCAATTAGCAACAAGACTCAACTCATATTCCCTACTTACCTCAAAGCCTTGAAATCCACTTAATCCTCAACTATTGCTTTACCTCGCGGTTCCACCTCCAATTCTCTCGAATCTAATCACAAATTGTTCAACTACTTTAATAAACACTATATGAATCGATTTGAATGCGTAAGAATGATTTTCCCAAGTTTTTCCCAAAAATTCCAAAAACGCCCCCGGGACCACGTGGTCTAAACCCGAGGTTCGGACCAAAACCCGATTACCCATTCCCCCACGAACTCAAGTATATAAGTTATTTTGGAATTGGACCCCAAATTGAGGTCCAAAACCCCCAATTTTAGAAACCCTAGGTTCTACCCTAAGTTCCCAAATTTTCCCATAAAAATCTTTGTTTTGAAGTTGAAATTATATTTAAAGATGATGAGTAAAGAAAATCAGTTAGAAATCACTTACCAATCGTTTTGAAGAATTTTTGGGTTTTGAAAAAGTGTAAAATAACTGAAAATCTCGGATTTATATACTTCACTGAAGAACCGGCGGGGACCGCACAAAAACGTCTCGCGGCTGCGCCAAGGAAAGGAGGGGAAACAACTCTCTGAACCTACCCAGCGCGGATCGCACGATTTTGGTGCGCGGCCGCGCTGATGGACTTGCACCTGGGGCCTTCTCTGAATCTCCCAGCGCGGACCGCACGAACTAGGTGCGCGGCCGCGCTGGTCGACCTGAAATCTACTGGTCCTCTGAACCTAGCCACACGGACTGTGCAGAAATGTACCGCGGCCGCGCGGCTTCCAGCGCGGACCACGCGGAAATGTGCCGCGGCCACGCTGGGGGTCTGCAACTGAACCTGCAATATCTGCTAGGTCCAAGACCTTCCCCGGACCTACTCAAAACTCACCCGAGCCCTCAGGGCTCCAAACCAAACATGTACAAAACCTCAAAAACATCATGCGGACTTACTCGCGCGATCAAATCGCCAAAATAAAATCATATACATAGAATCAAGCCTAAAAACTCATGATTTTCTTCTAAACTTCATAAACTTTCAAATTTGGAACTTATAGTCCGAAACACGTCAAACGACGCCCGATTTTGACCAAACTTCACAAAGATCGCTTAAACAATATATAAGACTTGTACCGGGCATCGGAACCAAAATACGAGACCGATACCATAGCTCTTTAATCAATTTTCATTTCCATTTTCCTTAATAATTTTAGAAAAATAATTTCACGGAAAAATTCATATCTCGGGCTCTAGACCTCCGAATTCGACTCCGGGCACATGCCTGAGTCCCATATTTTTCTATGAACCTTTCGGGACCGTCCAATCTCGGGTCCGGGTACGTTTACCAAAGTCAACTATAATCATATTAATATTAAAATTCTTCAAATTTTTCACAGAATTCACATATTTCAACATAAAGGCTTTCCGGCTACACACCCGGACTGCGCATGCAAATCGAGGTAAGTAAAAATGAGGTTTTCAAGTCCTCAGAAGCACAGAACGAGTGAGGAAACAGGTGATGACCCTTTGGGTCGTCACATCCTCCACCTCTAAAACAACCGTTCGTCCTCGAACGGACAAAAGAAAGAAGTACCTGAGTCAGGAAATAGATATGGATAACGGCTCCGCATATCAGATTCGGACTCCAGGTCGAGGCCTCAGGGGGTTGACCTCTCCGCTGAACACGAGCAGAGGGAAAACTCCTAGATCTCAACTGACGAACCTGCCGGTCTAGAATAACTACCGGCTCCTCCTCATAAGATAAATCCTTGTCCAATTGGACAGTGCTGAAATCTAACACATGGGTAGGATCGCCGTGATACCTCCGAAGCATAGATACATGAAAAACTGGATGCACAGCTGATAAGCTAGATGGAAATGCAAGTCTATAAGCCACTTCTCCCACTCGATCAAGAATCTCAAACGGGCTAATGTACCTAGGGCTGAGCTTGCCCTTCTTTCCGAACCTCATCACGCCCTTCATAGGCGACACCCGGAGCAATACCCGCTTTACTAACCATAAAATCTACATCTCGGACCTTACGGTCTGCATAACTCTTCTGCCTAGACTGAGCTGAACGCAGCCTCTCCTGAATGATCTTGACCTTATCTAAGGCTTCATGAACTAAGTCTGTACCCAATAACCGAGCCTCTCCTGGTTCAAACCATCCGACTGGAGACCGACATCGCCTACCATACAACGCCTCATATGGAGCCATCTAGATGCTGGACTAGTAGCTGTTGTTGTAGGCGAACTCTGCCAAAGGCAAAAACTGGTCCCACGAGCCTCCAAAATCAATGACACAAGCTCGGAGCATATCCTCCAAAATCTGTATTGTCCGATCGGACTGACCGTCCGTCTGAGGATGGAATGATGTGCTCAACTGACCTGGGTGCCTAACTCTTGCTGAACCGCTCTCCAGAAGCGCGAGGTAAACTGCGTACCCCGATCTGAAATGATGGATACCAGCACCCCATGAAGGCGAACAATCTTCTGGATGTAAATCTCCGCTAACCCTCTCGGATGAATAGGAGACTGCTACTGGAATGAAGTGTGCTGACTTGGTCAGCCTATCAACAATGACCCAAATAGCATCAAACTTCTTCCGAGTCAACGGAAGTCCAGTAATGAAATCCATGGTAATCCTCTCCCACTTCCACTCGGGAAGCTCAATCCTCTGAAACAAACCACCGGGCCTCTGATGCTCATACTTGACCTGCTGACAATTCAAACACCGAACCACATACGCTACAATATCGTTCTTCATTCTTCGCCACCAAAAATGTTTCCTTAAGTCCTGATACATCTTCGCGGCGCCTGGGTGAATAGAATACCGAGAACTATGGGCCTCCGCTAAGATTAACTCTCGAATCCCATCAACATTGGGCATACAAACTCGTCCCTGCAATCTCAAAACACCATCATCAGCTAAGGTCACCTTCGTGGCACCTCCACACTGCACCGTGTCTCTCAGGACACACAAATAGGGATCATCAAACTGCCGATCACGGATACGCTCTAATAGAGAAGAACGAGCGACCATGCAAGCCAATACTCTGCTGGGCTCAGAAATATCTAATCTCACAAATCGATTGGCCAAGGCCTGAATATCTAAAGCAAGCGGTCTCTGGCTGGCCGGGATATAAGCAAGACTACCCATGCTGGCAGACTTCCTACTCAATGCATCGGCCACCACATTGGCCTTACCCAGGGGATATAAGATAGTAACATCATAATCTTTCAACAACTCTAACCACCTCCTCTGCCTCACATTCAACTCCTTCTGCTTGAACAAGTACTGAAGGCTCTTGTGATCCATGTACACCTCATGCGTCACACCATACAGATAATGCCTCCAAATCTTCAAAGCATGAACAACAGCTGCCAACTCTAGGTCATGAACTGGATAATTCTTCTCATGGATCTTCAACTGTCTCGAAGCATAGGAAATGACTTTGCCATTCATGCATCAATACTGCTTCCAACCCAATACGGGATGCATCACAATAGACTGTGTAAGGCCTTGAACATGTGGGCAAAACCAACACCGGTGCCGTAATCAGAGCTGTCTTGAGTTTCTGAAAGCTCGCCTCACACTCATCTGACCATCTGAACTGGGCACCCTTCTGGGTCAATCTGGTCATCGGGGCTGCAATGGACGAAAATCCCTCCACGAACCGATGGTAATAACCTGTTAAGCCCATGAAACTCCGAATCTCGGTCACCGAAGCTGGTCGAGGCCAATTCTTGACTGCCTCAATCTTCTTTGGGTCCACCTGAATTCCCGCTGCTGATACAATATGACCCAGAAATGCAACCAAACTCAACCAGAACTCACACTTCGAAAACTTAGCATATAACTGTCTATCCTTCAGAGTCTGGAGAACCACTCTGAGGTGCTGCTCGTGCTCTTCCCGGCTGCGAGAGTACACCAGAATATCATCTATAAAGACTATCACGAACAAGTCTAGATAAGGCCTGAACACTCGGTTCATCAACTCCATAAATGCTGCTGGGGCATTGGTTAACCCAAATGACATGACCAAAAACTCATAATGCCCATACCGAGTGCGAAATGCTGTCTTAGGGACATCAGACGCCCTAATCCTCAGCTGATGGTAGCCAGATCTCAAGTCTATCTTTGAGAACACCCTTGCTCCCTGAAGCTGGTCAAACAAATCATCAATCCTCGGCAGTGGATATTTGTTCTTTATCGTCACCTTGTTCAACTGCCGGTAATCAATACACATCCGCATCGAACCATCCTTCTTCTTTACAAATAACACCGCCGCACCCTAAGGAGAAACACTAGGCTTGATAAAACCCTTCTCTAGTAAATCCTGCAACTGGTCCTTTAACTCTTTTAACTCTAGCGGGGCCATGCGATATGGCGGAATAGAAAGGGGCTGCGTGCCCGGAACCAAATCAATACAGAAATCAATGTCCCTGTCGGGCGGCATACCCGGCAGGTCTTAAGGGAAAACTTCGGGAAACTCCCAAACAATAGGAACCGAGTCAATAGAAGGAACCTCTGCGCTGGAGTCGCGAACATATGCCAGATAAGCTAAACACCCCTTCTCGACCATGCGTCGAGCCTTAACATAGGAAATAACACTGCGAGTGGCATGACCTGAGGTCCCTTTCCACTCTAGTCGGGGCAATTCTGGCAAGGCCAAGGTCACCGTCTTGGCGTGGCAATCTAATATGGCATGATACGGGGACAGCCAATCCATCCCCAATATAACGTCAAAATCTACCATATCTAATAGTAGTAGATCAACACGGGTCTCAAGACCCTCAAACACAACCACACAGGAACGATGCACCCGGTCGACTACTATGGAGTAACCCACCGATATAGACACATAAACAGGAATGTCCAAAGCATAACTAGACATAGCCAGGCAGGGTGCAAAATAGGAAGACACATATGAATATGTAGACCCAGGGTCAAATAGCACTGACGCATCTCTATCATAAACCAGAATAGTACCTGTAATAACAACATCTGACGCCTCCGCCTCTGGCCTGGCTGGCAAAGCATAAAATCGGGGCTCAGCCCCACCTCCCTGAACCATGTCTCTAGGAAGATCGGCCACCGGCTGACCCGTACCTATGACGGCACGGCCTCCACCTCTACTGTCCTGACCTCCACCTCTATGATCCCTAGCCTCGCCCCTGGCTGGCTGGGCAAGCTGTGAGTCAGCTGGTGCCTGAATCATGGGGCGAGGAACCTGCTGCTATGACTGTGTACCCCTCAATCTCGGGCAAGCTCTCCTGATGTGACCATACTTACCACACTCATAACATCCCCCTGTACGATGAGACTAGCCCTAACGGCCCGAATGACCTCCACGAACACTCTGAAGAGGCTGTGCACTGATAGGCTGCTGATCAGAATACTGCCCACGAAAACCACGATCACCTGAGACACCCTGTGAAGCCTGGAGGGCTGACTGGAAAGGCCTGGAAGACAGGCCCCTATCATAAGAATCCCTGCCTCTGGATAAGGCACCACCGAATCGACCTGAGTGACGGGGCCTCTTGTCTGCCCTATAAGCACCCCCTATGGTAGAACCATCTCGATCCTCGGGGCCACATTGGCCGCCTCCTGAAAAGTAATGTCACTACCCGCCTCTCTGGCCATCTGAAGACGAATAAGCTGGATCAAACCATTAATAAATCTCCTCACCCTCTCCCTATCAGTGGAGCGTATGACGAGGGCATGGCAAGCTAGATCGATAAACCGGGTCTCATACTATGTGACCGTCATAGACCCCTGCTGGAGGCGCTCAAACTGCCTCCGGTAAGCATCTCTCTGAGTAACAGGAAGAAACTTCTCTAGAAACAACTCCAAAAATTGATCCCAAGTCAAAGGCGGCGACCCTGCTGGTCTGGCTGAACAGTAATCCCTCCACCAAGTCTTGGCAGATCCAGATAAATGAAAAGCCACATAGCAATTAGCAACAAGACTCAACTTCTATTCCCTTAAGCTAGGGTTAAACCAAACACTTACCTCAAAGCCTTGAAATCCACTTAATCCTCAACTATTGCTTTACCTTGCGGTTCCACCTCCAATTCGCTCGAATCTAATCACAAATTGTTCAACTACTTTAATAAACACTATATGAATCGATTTGAATGCATAAGAATGATTTTCCCAAGTTTTTCCCAAAAATTCCAAAAATGCCCCCGGGCCCACGTGGTCAAAACTCGAGGTTCGGACCAAAACCCGATTACCCATTCCCTCACGAACTCAAGTATATAAGTTATTTTGGAATCGAACCCCAAATTGAGGTCCAAAACCCCCAATTTTAGAAACCCTAGGTTCTACCCTAAGTTCCCAAATTTCCCCATAAAAATCTTTGTTTTGAAGTTGAAATTATATTTAAAGATGATGAGGAGTAAAGAAAATCAGTTAGAAATCAGTTACCAATCGTTTTGAAGAAGAAGAATTGTTTGGAAAATCGCCTCTTATGTTTTTGGGTTTTGAAAAAGTGTAAAATAACTAAAAATCTCGGATTTATATACTTCACTAAAGAACCGGCGCGGACCGCACAAGAACGTCCCGCGGCCGCGCCAAGGAAAGGAGGGGAAACGACTCTCTGAACCAACCCAGCGCGGACCGCACGATTTTGGTGTGCGGCCGCGCTGGTGGACTTGCACCTGGGGCCTTCTCTGAATCTCTGCGGACCTCACGAACTAGGCGCGCGGCCGCGCTGTTCGACCTGAAATCTACTGGTCCTCTGAACCTAGCCATGCGGACCGCGTAGAAATGCACCGCGGCCGCGCAGATTCCAGCGCGGAGCGCGCGGAAATGTGCCGCAGTCGCGCTGGGTGTCGGCAACTTAACCTGCAATATCTGCTAGGTCCAAGACTCTTTCGGGACCTACTCAAAACTCACCCGAGCCCTCAGGGCTCCAAACCAAACATGTACACAACCTAAAAAACATCCTGTGAACTTACTTACGCGATCAAATCGCCAAAATAATATCATATACATAAAATCAAGCCTCAAAACTCATGATTTTCCTTCTAAACTTCATAAACTTTCAAATTTGGAACTTATAGTTCGAAACACATCAAATGACGTCCGATTTCGACCAAACTTCACAGAAAGCGCTTAAACAATATATAAGACTTGTACTGGGCATCGGAACCAAAATACGAGCCCGATACCATAGTTCTTTAATCAATTTTTATTTCCATTTTCCTTAATAATTTCAGAAAAACAATTTCACGGAACAATTCATATCTCGGGCTCTAGACCTCTGAATTCAATTTCGGGCACATGCCCGAGCCCCATATTTTTCTACGGACCTTCCGGGATCGTCCAATCTCGGGTCCGGGTCCGGGTCCATTTACCATAAATGTTGACCAAAGTCAACTATAATCATATTAATATCAAATTTCTTCAAATTTTTCACAGAATTCATAAATTTCATCATAAAGGCTTTCTGGCTACACGCCCGGACTGCGCATGCAAATTGAAGCAAGTAATAATGAGGTTTTCAAGGCCTCGGAAGCACGGAACGAGTGAGGAAACAGGTGATGACCCTTTGGGTTGTCACAAATTCACTCTGATTTATGTGGTCCTATGAATATACAAGAAAGAGGCGGTTTTGAGTATTTCGTGACTTTCACAGATGATTACTCAAAATATGGATATATTTATCTGTTGCGACGTGAGTCTGAATGTTTTGAGAAATTCAAAGAATTTAAGATGGAAACGGAGAAACGACATGATAAATATATCAAAACATTGCGATCTGATCGTGGTGGTGAATACCTTTATGCGGAATTCATAAAATACTTATCAGATAATGGAATTACATCTCAATTATCTGCCCCAGGAACACCACAACAAAATGGTGTGGCAGAAAGAAGAAATAGGACCCTTATAGAAATGGTTAGATCGATGTTAAGTTATTCCGATTTGCCTCCTTCCTTTTGGGGATATGCTTTAGAAACAGCAAACTACATTCTAAATTTGGTTCCTTCAAAGTCAGTACCTTCAACTCCAGTAGAATTGTGGATTGGAGTTTACTGCATATTCGGGTTTGGGGTTGTCCAGCACATGTGCTGAAAGGGAAAGTAGATAAATTGGAATCAAGGACAGAAGTATGCATTTTTATTGGATATCCAAAAGGAACAAAAGGCGGTTTGTTTTATTGTCCAAAAGAAAAGAAGGTAATTGTTACGATAAATGCCAGATTTTTAGAAGAGGACTATCTAATGAACCATATTCCTAGAAGTAAACTAGTTTTACAGGAATTAAATAATGGAGTAGCTAAAGACTCATCTCTAGAACGTATCCCGGAAGCCAGTATTGACATACCACTACATTATCATAGTGGGAGAAATGTCAATAGGCAGCAGATTGCACAAGAGCCTTTTCCAGACATCTCACTACCCCAAAGTAGTGGGAGTAATGTTGAGCAACCTCAGATGGTTGAGCAACCTCAGATTGTTGAACAACCTGAAATTGTTATGCAACCTGCACTCCAGGAAGAAGTTAATGATATCACAGCACCTGAAGGTGTAGAGGATGACATTGAGGCTTCAATTCCAGGAAATGATGATATGATTCAACAACATAATCAGCCTCCACCTGTAATCCACCTGTACTGACTAGTCGTAGTGGGAGAATTATTAGAAAACTCTCCGGTTTGCGCTCTTGGGAGAATCTTATGATATAATCCCTGAAGAGCCTAATACAGAACCTATTAATTACAACGAAGCACTACATGATGCAGATGCTGATAAATGGGTTGATGCTATGAAATTTGAAATGGAGTCCATGTACTCCAATCAAGTCTGGGATCTTGTAGAACCACCTACTGGAGTCAAACTCATAGGTTGTAGATGGACCTATAAGAAAAAGAGAGAAGTGGATGGAAAAGTGCAAACTTCTAAAGCTAGGCTTGTTGCAAAAGGGTTTACTAAAAAAGAAGGGATCGATTATGAGGAAACTTTTTCGCCGGTAGCCATACTTAAATACATAAGGATTCTCTTATCCATTGCGGCTCATTACGATTATGAGATCTGGCAAATGGATGTCAAGACCGCTTTTCTAAATGGAAGTCTTGATGAGTGCATCTATATGGCACAACCAGTTGGTTTCATAAAAAGTGGCAATGAGCACATGTTGTGTAAATTAAAGAAATCCATTTATGGATTGAAACAAGCTTCTAGGGCATGGAACACTTGTTTTGACGCATCGATTAAGACATTCGGTTTTGATCAATGTGAAAATGAGTCTTGTGTCTATAAGAAGTGGAATGGAGATAAAGTTACATTTTTGGTTTTGTACGTAGATGATATTTTTCTCATAGGAAATAATGTGAGCATGTTGAATTCAGTAAAGGAGTGGTTGTCCTCACATTTCGATATGAAAGACTTGGGACAGGCAGCACATATCCTTGGGATCAAGCTTATGCGAGATCGCAAGCAAAGGATATTAGGCTTGTCCCAAGCACTTTATATTGATACTATTCTCACCAGGTTTAGCATGATAGATTCCAAGAAATGGTTTCTCCCCTTTAGACATGGAATCTCTCTGTCAAGAGATCAGTCTCCAAAAACGACTGATAAGATAGAAAAGATGAAGGCGGTCCCTTATGCTTCTGTTGTAGGGAGTCTTATGTATGCTATGCTATGTACTAGACTTGATATTTGCTTTGCTGTTGGCATGGTTAGTAGATTTCAGTCTAACCCTGGTCGAGAACACTGGATTGCTGTTAAGCATATAATCAAGTACTTGAAGAGGACTAGGGATTATATGTTGGTGTATCACTCAGGTGATCTTGCACCCATTGGCTATACTGATTCAAATTTCCAGTCAGATAGAGACTCTAGAAAATCTACCTCAGGATATATTTTTACCTTAGGAAGTGGAGCCATAAGTTGGAGGAGCATCAAGTAATCATGTGTTGTTGATTCCACCATGGAAGCCGAATATGTGGCTGCATCTGAGGCAGCTAAAGAGGCTGTTTGGCTCAGGAACTTTCTGAAAAAGCTTAGTGTGGTTCCTTTGGTTCAAGCACCAATTGTACTTTATTGTGACAATAGTGGTGCAGTTGCAAACTCGAAGGAACCAAGAAGCCATAAAAGAAGTAAGCATATTAAGCGTAAATATCACTTAATTCGGGACATAACTCAGAGAGGTGATGCAAGAGTGTTGAAGATTGCGTCAGAGGACAATTTGGCAGACCCGTTTACAAAGAGCTTAACACAGAAGATTTTTGACAAGCATGTAGAAGGAATGAGTGTTAGAGTAGTAGACGCATGGTTATGAGTCTAAGTGGGAGATTGTTGAGATATACTATTAACCATGCAGTTTAGACATAGTATTATATTTCATTCTTTATGGAACAATATTTATTTAATTTATTCAATTCAATAAAGTACTATTTTAAATAGATCATTTGTTATATGTGTGTCCTTTTAGTTATGTAGTAGACAATTTAGTGTATGGAGTCTTAGCTCATGCACAGAAGATTAAATTATTGGTTCTCATAATTAATAAACTATGTTCACAATCAAAGATATTGTTGATGATTGTAGCACAAGATTATTGTATAATTTGTCTTGATTATGGAAGTAGTTTTACTCCAACTTCTTGTGCTAGTATACTCAGTATATATTGAACGAACCAAGTAGAGAAAAGATATTTTTTTTTGTACTGAATATATAAAATATTTTCTCTAATTCATTAAATGAGCTTATACTCCTAATCTTAATATAATTATTATGATCAATGTAATTTGTTTATTGTTTTGATTTATCAAAAGGTACAATTCTATTTAGAGTTAGTATATGCCTAATAGATTGGACAATAATGAATAACATTTGTGAATAATAATTAGTTGATAGAATCTATGACTCAGTTTTGGGTTTGATGATACCACTTTATGTAAGCTTATAAGTTTTCATGTGAAAACTCGGCCGGTGGATTTTGTATCCGTCGCATGAAATAGTTTAAGCGGAATTATAAAGGATTTAATTAGTTAATTGAATTAAATTTTCAGTGATTTAATTTAATTAACTGGTATTTGAAATCTTAACATGGGGAGTTAAAATAAGTGTTGATGAATTTTCAAAATTCATATTGAGGAGTTCAATTGCAGTTTTTTAGTGGAATAAATTGCAATTAATTATAGTAAGAATTAATTCATGTTAATTTCGAATTAATACTATAATTAGTAGCCTCTTATTATTTCTGTGGTCCCTGCTATGCCTAGTAAAAACCTGGAAAGACTTGGGTAAAAAGTAGCTTAGGAGAAAAGTTATCCTTTTGAGTTAGAGTAGGATTCTACTTGTAGAATCCTACACGTTTTTGAGCCCTATTATGGTTTAATTTCGGGTCTATTAAAGGAAGACTAGTTTTACCTAATTAATTACCTTTTAGTTGTATTGTTCTTGCCCACCCAATAGCAGATTCGTCCAAGGTTTTACTAGGTAAATAGCAGAAGACTGCAGTCCTGGATTCTTGGTGCTTGGAAGGTTTGTGCAACTATTTCAAGAGGTTAGTGCTTCTAATCTCGTTATTATTGCATAGTCTAGTTCACATGTATTTGATGCTTGGATAGTATGTTTGATTCCGCCGCGCATGATCTAACAGACATAAACCTGATAGAAGGGTGTAAAAGTCGAGGATTAAGGTAGTAGGATAGTAGACAATCAAGTATCTTTTCTCTCATTTAAGTAGCAGCAGTGTTATTCGCGTATTTCCATATTCCTAGATTTCTATTACTACCCGGATGCTTTTCTTCTGGTTATTCTATTCTCTTGTTGTAATTACTGCTTCTTTGACTTTTTCACTATTGTGTTATTCTCTATTTTGTTGTGATTGATTATGTATGCTTGCTTTGAGCGGAGGATCTACCGAAAATAGCTTTTCTGCTTGCACAAGGTAGGAATAAAGTTGCGTATACACTACTCTTCCCATATCCCACTTGTGGGATTATCTGGGGTATGATGTTGTTGGTGGTGTTTTTCCTAGTAGTTGTCTTTCTTTCATATGGGCTCCCAGATAGCACCTTATAGACGGAATCTGAAAGGAAGTAGATATTCAGAAAAAACTTTAAGTTGTGGAACAAAAATCATACTCTTTGAAACTTGGAATTTTGAGGCTAAAAAACAATTAAGAACTTATTAAGGCTTGGATAAAAGTTAAGTACTATTTTCCCTAATATAATATGTGCTATTACGTTTGAGCAATTTTTCGATGACCGCAGCAAAGATTATCTTAACGTTGTAACCCCGATAATATTTTGATCTCTTAACGTTGCATACAATATTATGTTAATCTCATCCCAAAGCTGATTTACTGTGGAGTAATCCACCAACTTTGCATAGTTTATATGATCGATCTAGCTGACGTTTCCTTTCTCCATTATTTATCCTCGAGCAATACAAAATAAACAAAAAGAATAGCTTAATATTTGGGCAACGGCTGATCACTTATCAGAAAACCTCAAGATTTATACAAAGTACGAGAAGAAATTCTTCAACAAATAGGGATGGAAATGTCAGTGCAAGAATCATACATTGACAAACAAAACGCCTATACCATCAAGCAGTTGTAAAAGAAACCGTGAGACTTGATCTAGCAGCTCCCTTACTCCTACCACGAAAATCTCAAGACGAGACAGAAATGTTCGGTTTCACTGTTCCAAGAACAATAACGTTTTCCAGAACTTATGACCAAATAATAGGCATTGGTTGAATGCTAGCATATGCGCGGAACTATTAAAATTTCTCTTTGAGTTTCACCATCTTCATCTTTTGTTTAATTTTCTTCTTGGCTTTCCTTCCTTGATCATAGCATGATCCTTGGATGGCAGTGAAGATAGAAATAGAACCTGTTCATAGTTATTCTCGGGGCATTTGCATCTATATCCGCTTTTTGTGTCACGTTTTAACTTGTGCCCGCTTTGTAAAAGAAATTTGCAAGTGTACCCGCTTTTTTGCATAACTTCAGCATACGGGACTGAAGTAGCAAAGGCAATCACGCAAAACTTCAGCATTCTTGTAAACGGACCTGGAGTAGCAAGTGTGATGAACCAAGTGTGCTGAAGTTTTTGTTTTGTCACTGGCGAACTTCAGCTCTAGAGTTGAAGTTTTTGTTTTTGTAACTGCGAACTTCAGCTCTAGAGCTGAAGTTTTTGTTTTGTAACTGGCGAACTTCAGCTCTAGAGCTGGAGTTTTTGTTTTGTAATTGACGAACTTTATTTGTAAAAACTTCATCACTATTTATGTTTGTTTGGGATCTTGGTCATCTATATTTTGTTTGTAATTATGGAACAAGATAAGAAAACGAGACTATGCACAAATCTAATAACTCATCATCATTCACTGATCAGTAAAGTTACCAATTTCAACAAAAATTTTGCAACTGAAACTAACGTACCTCTGAACTAATTGGTTACATCAACAAGTAACGTAGTTTAAATTTACTATAACATTGATTTGAAAGAAGAAAAAAGGGAATCAAAATACAGATGATCAAGATCCCAAACAAACATATACACCAAGAATATACTCATCTAATATAGTTACAATTAGTTATTTAGTTCATTTGTAATTGTTTATAATTTATTTTTAAATAATCTAATAAACATATTTATGGCAATCATTTCATGAACTGAAGTTCCATAGCAGCACCAACAACAGAAGAAGAAGAAGAAGAAGAAGAAGAAAAGGGACGGAAGTTATTTAAAAAGTGGGTATAAAATAAAAGTTTAAAAAAAAAAGTATAAGTTAAGTGTGAGCGACCAAATAAGGCATCCTGCGTAATTTTTACGTTACTCTTCACATAAATGTCCGTCACTTATGGGCCTTGCAATAATTTGGTCTTGGGCCCACAAAAAAGGGATGTATACGATGTCCTTATTGGGCAACAAAACCATCACTGCTGTAGCTTTATGCGTCACTTCTTTGCAAGAGAGAGTACCATTTTTTTTTGTAATTTTTGTTTTTTTCTTTATGAAATGCTAGTTCGGAAGATATTTACTACTCCCTCCGTTTCAATTTATGTGAATCCATTTAACTGGGCACGGAGTTTAAGAAAAGAGAGAAGACGAGAAGACTTTTGAACTTGTGGTGTAAAATGAGGCACATATATTTTGTGTGGCTAGAAATCATTGCATAAAGGTAAATTATTTCTAAATAAGAAAATTGGTCATTCTTTTTTGCACGGACCAAAAAGGAAATAGGTTCACATAAATTGAAACGGAGGGAGTATATTATAATGGTAGTAGAGTGGACATAAAGGTAAAGGTAATACTGGGTGAAATCACTAAGGAGCGGGTGGAACCTGTCGTTGTGAATCAAGGAACACAAAAAGAAATAAAGTATAAATTTAAACAAAAAAAGCGAATATATGGTGAAAGTAAAATAGAACTTCCAAGCATATGTAGGGGTGGCAAATGGGCGGGTTGGGCTGAATTTGGGCGGGTGAAGATGAGTTAGGTCAATAAATGGGTTATTGCCCAACCCAACCCAAAATATATTTGGGTTAAGATTGACTGGGTCAAGATGGGCTAAACAATGGGTCATAACCCATCCTGCCCAACTTGACCCATGTTTTAGAACCATGTTAAATTACATAATAAAAAAAATCTTTTACCTTAAAATATGTAAGTTGACAAATATTTTATGGGTGTGGTTGGGGGTTGGGGGAGATTGGGCTAAAATTGTCGCCCCTTGGGAGAAATTCAAAAATAGCCAGATTTATCATTGGTCGTTGAAAAATAGCCAAGTTTCAAAAGTCATCGAAATTTAGCCACTTTAAATCTGAGCGAAAACACTGTTCAAAATTCGGAAAAATATGCCCGCAAATTTTACGGGAGTTCCA